>OZ005741.1:45827801-46039501 GCA_963930735.1 Dioctria linearis
TATAGCGCTGAGGAGACAGAAATATGTCGAAAAGGAACCCAGAACAGAGCAACAGAAACCTCCTACAAGTGAGCATTTAACAATTAGGAGAACAATTAGGAAAAGGAGTAAATCATTAGATAGTGGATTAAGTATTGTAAGAAGAAGTGAAAGATTAGCAAAAAAAAAATGTTTAAGAAAGTAAAGCAGAAAATGAATTAGAAACAACGCAATTTGATCAAATTATAATTAAAGTAACCATGAAAGCAGTTACATTTTTTTTTTTTAGTATTTCTAGAAATAGTTACGGAAATTTGTAACCGTTTGAAAATCATAACTTTGTACTAATACTAGACCTCTATTAAAAAGAGGGGGAAATGTTATATACTCATACTTTTGTTAGGTTAAGTACTCAGCATTTTCTTATATATTTTTTGACAGCAGTGTAGTACTTCTTACTTCTACTCTTATAAACGTATACTGTATATTATATCAATAAATGTTGAGATAGCCATCTCTGAACGCTTGTGCTTTCAATACACAAAAAACAAAAATTTACAAATTTAAGACCTACAAAACACCGCAAAGGAAATTATTGTTCACTTAAAATCCGTGAAAATTTTAAAGACTACTTAAATAACAGTAAGGCACGGAACCCTAAAAACATCGAAATTCCTCCCATTCCCTATCCCAGCCAGCAAATACGCGAAAAGTAGGAAGTTACCGCCTACGAGTAGTGTTCCTCGTTTCATTCAAGTACATCTCACAAGAATAACTTTATCTAAATTTTTTCAAAAACTATTTAGCGCTAGACTTCGTATTTACCTTGAGCCAGTATTAGCAGCAAAACATGACAAAAAAAAAAATTTCCCCGCACTCAATTTCATTTATGACTATTTCTGATACTTATACCTAAATATGTAACTAAAAGCAATATTACTTTTTTTATGTGAATAATGGTCCAAAATTACAAAAAAAAATACAAATTTCATGACATGGAAACAAATTACTTGTCTAGGGAAATAACATCTCAGCAGTCATCACTGCCGGAACAAATTTTATTTTATTTCCTTTGCATATTAGAAAAATAAAAAGCAAAATTTTAACAGAAAATGAGCTCATGAAATCGAAAAATATTTATTGAGGTACAAATGTCATTAAAATTTCCTTAAATAACGTAAACTTACAATCCATATTATCCTGACGACATGACTCATGAGTTCGTTTGTCTATATAGCATTGCAAAATCTGTGATTTTAGAGAAGAAAGATATTCATGATTTTAATTTTACTTCAAGGAATTAATAATTAGTAATTAATATTATAAGAATGAAATAATGGGGGGGGGGGCGAATATGAAATGGATTAAACCAATACGTAAAAAATAAATAAAGTGTTTTTGATATCAGCCCTGGTTAAACAAATTCAAATTTTATCAAGAAGTATAACATAAACTCGCTCTAAAGAAAATCTGTTTACTTTCATTTTAATTTTTTTCTTCTGATTGGTAATGAAGACGAAGTATTTGTCCCAGACTTAACATGCATTCGAGAAACCATTGCAACAATTGATTGAAATATTCTTGGTAAACTTTTCCCAAGTATTATGAAGTAGTCATTAAAATCCTTACAAAATGGTAGAATTCGCAAACGCCAGAGAGATTTAATAGCAAGTAGCTTCTATTATAAGACATTCCCAGGTACGTGTTCTGCTAATCACGAAGGGTCAGCTGGAAAAATGGAAGTGGATAGCATTGTTGAAATGTTCAATAGATCTGAGACAATTTACAACTTATAAAGGCATTATTGACTCTAATTCATATGAAGATTTAGTTGCTAAAAAAAAAGAAAAAAAATGCACGTACAAAACCGCATAGGGGTACGCAATTACGTAAAGTAAAAAAAGATAATCGGGGTATAGGTGGCGAAGGGAAGTTGACAGCCAAGTTTATTACTGAATTAACAGTTTACTATGGTCTTGCAATTAGAAGAAGTATAAACACATCAGTTGAAACAATGCAAAATGCGATATGGGCGACTTATGTATTATCATAAAATATCCACTGATGAAAAGCCACAGCATGACAAATGACCATTTGGTGAAGATAGCTGGTGTTCGTATCGGAAAGCAAAGGCTTCTGCAACTTTGGATTTTAATAATCATAAAAATCTAATTCCTGAAATTGTCCAAGATGCAATAAAACCAGTGGCGCAAAAATTGTTGAAATTGCATCATATATTGCTGCTAGTATATTCAACGATGGATATACAAGTATATTACATATATGATGCAATTACTGAATCTTGTAATTGGTCCGAGTGCGCTGCAATGTACCGAAAAGTTGGAAAAAATATGTATAGCCAAGAGGAGACCAAGGAAGCCAGGAAATTAAGAAAGGCTGCTCAAAAGGACACGGACCACATGGCAAGAGCAGCAGAAGACCTTATGTACGGTCCAGGAATCGCAGATTGAAGGTAATTAAAAAAAAAATTGTTTTTAAGGTGTTAACGTCGAACTTTTTTTCACGTTTTTCTCGAAATTACTTTTTTCAAACTGGTGTACACGATATCTCAAAATCTACGGAACCGACTTGACTGAAATTTGCACCACGTATTTGTTGTAATATTATCTACAGCGTGACGACGGATTTTCTTCGATTCGATACAGAATTAAAAGTTATACATTTTTTAAACTCAAAATTTTGGTGGAAATTCGAGTTTTTATTTCAAACATCTGTCAGTTCTCAAAAAAAAAATTTGTAATTTTTTCCCTACGTCACGACTTAGCTATTACGTTTTGAATAAGCAATATTTTTTTTTTTCAGACAATGCTGGACGGAGATATCATGTACACCGTCAGCAAGGATCTTAAAAAGAAGAGCGTCCCGTTGAGCGGCTCATATCTTCGCCATTTTTAATATTATTTTTTTATTTTTTTCAATATTGGAAATTGTTTATAAATTTATTATATGTATACGTAAAATAAAGAAAAACTCATATCTTTAATGGCTGAGTAAAAAAACAAAATTTACTTTTATGCCTATTTTTTCGTGTGTCAGAGTAGTAAGTTTCGCTGTTTGACCCATTTATTATTTCCCAAAATTTTCATGGCAAATATTTTGATAATTATACACAGGAATTGCTAAATATCTGCAGATATAGACATACTTTTAAATTTCAGCATAGCTTAGACTTTGGATTTTAACCTTTATTTTGAAAATTATTGTGAAAAATGTTACATTTATCTCTTACTTTTTATCTTAAACTTTTGCGTTCTTAGTGTGCCTTTTTTCCTTCAGAGACGCTTTTACCACATAAAATTGACCTTTTTGTGTATAACTTTTATTGGTATTTTGGTCTGTTCTGGTATCACACACTTTATTTTGCCTTTTGCACTTTCTCTTTTCAAATCAATTACATCTTCTCTTCAGCTCCCTTTTAAATGCGAAATGAGCCACACGCGGAGTTTAAGCCCAATTTCCTGAGCTTTTGGTGTTGAGGTGCTCAAGATTGAAAAATGCTTAATTCGCACTTTCGACCATGTGAAAATTTTTATCGCTGAACATTTTTGAACACTTCCAAAATAACCCCCAATCCTACTATTAACTTTAATTATTAGTTCGAAACCAAAAGCCTACATTTAGACGCTCAAGAAAAATCATGATAAAAAGCCTACATTTAGGTGCACCACATATCTATTTAAGGAAACCGTAGTACGGGAGCATGCTGGTAATACCAGTTAATCCCGCTAGGGCACAGTCGAGACTGAATGGTGTACCCAAGACGCAATGGTGCATCCAAGGAGCAATGGTGTATCCAAGACACAAACCTACATTTAGTATGGTGCAATCACCTAGCCACGGTGGCGCCATCTGTGGCGAAATCCTGGAAGCTAAAACAGTGCGCCGAAACCGGAATAGAATAACTACTGCCTGGAAAATAGTAAGTGAGGCCCCCAGTACATTAGAGAGTCGAAAATTCTGTCCACGCCTGATCTACTATGCGCACCATTTTAGTAAGAAATCATTTTTTTTTCAAAGAGTACTTTATCAGAATGACACTACTGATGATCCCCTAAGATCACCTTTTAGTAGTGTTTCAAAGTTATACTTCGTTTCGTTATAGTATCTGAGATGGGGTCGACCATCTGGTTCCTAGGAATTCTCCAAGGACTTTCAAGTGGCCGACTAGATCACCTTTGTTGCGGTGATTCCAGTCTGCAGCCTTATATACTGTTAGTAATATTTTTACCATGGAGTGCTAAATTTGTGACAAGTTTTGCGATTTTTCATGAAAATTTTCAAGTTTTCTTTTAAGAACATGACACATTTTGTCCTGGTTCTATTACACAAAGCTCCAATAATTTATACACTTCCACTCCACCTACCAACATTAGTCCTTCAAAAGAATTCCATCAGCTATTATTCAATTAATTTCTAGACACAAGAATTTCACAATTTACTCTTGACGATACCCCAAGAGCAGCTCTTCTTTAAATTGAAGCATTTGTAAAACTGTTTGTACACTTTTTATATCACATTCTCCACCATTTCTATTCATTGGATAAAGTGAGCTCAACACTTCACGTCAAGCCAAAAATAAAACATTGAAACCAGAAACCACTTACACCCTTTTGTCCGTGGCTTACACACTTTAAAATTCACAAAACATAAAACCGCAATGGCGAACTTTGGAACAAGTAAAATTTAATTCCTTTTATAGCATTTAAGTGAGACTTGGTTGTAATTTTTCGGAATTGAAACTGATTAAAGTAAAATAATAAAAATAAAGAAATGCATAATAAAATTGTGTGACTTAGATATTTATATGGGGATGTACGTATGTATGTATATGTATGTCATTCTCTCCATTCAAAGGTGTTTGGATTGTGCCTATTGAAATAAAGAGCTTTTGGAGAATATCATCGTATTGAGCTACCCCAATACCATATTAAACCACAGGTTATACATATGCATAGAAACGATAAATTGCAATTTAAATTCATTTAGTGAGGAGCTAGAATGTCTTATTTGTCCTTCATAACCTTATCCTTGATGTACTTTCTATTGTTGTTATATCCTTAAATTCTACTTAAAATTTTTGATTACTTTAAAGACTTAAGCCTAGTGGTGAAGTCTTTTTGAGAATTCTTTTTATTAAATTTTTCTGCATTGATTTTGATATTACTGACATGTTGTTGGTTTTGCTATCTATTGGCCCGTAAAAAATATGTAAAGACTAATATGCATGTCTTTGAGTAGATTTCATAGGGTATGAGTTGCAGAATGGCAGCTTTTCCATAAAATGACATTAAGCTTGAAAAGACAGTCGATGCGTCTCATTGAGTAAGTACCATATATTTGTGTTTGTGTGTAGATGTAAATACTCAAAGTAAAAAGTTTTAACAGAAATGTTCAAATAGACTAGGATAATAAATAGCCAAGGGGGACCAAGTCATTGTAGACCCGCGATCTCTTCCGATTGCTGTCCAATGCTTCTGCATAACTATCCTCGTGGTTAATTTAGCTATTTCATGCTTGAATTCCTACTTACTTATGGACGAACAGAGTAAATATAACTTCTTGGTGGTATAATTCCAATTTTTAAATGCACTATAGTCAATAAGTTGTAACTGAAATTTATTATAACTCAATCGTAACTTTTTGGTCACAATGAAAAATTTAATTCACCAAATCTAACTATTCGTAAGTAAATGACTAAATTTATGAAACCGTGCTATCGAAAAGCAAAACGTTATTTAAATAAACAAAAAGGCAGAGTGAAAATTATGGAAAATAATTCCACTGACAAAATCAATTTATTCTGCTCTTACTTATAGAGTTTCTTTTATGTAAGAATTAAACCAATTCCAGAGCATCAACTTCGACGTTTTGATTATTTCGAAAACTTTTTAGTTACATATGTGATTTGAAAGCTATTTAAGTAACTTTATGGTTATTAATTTATTTTAGAAAATCGTATTACTTATATTTCTACTAGAACGGTATTTTGACGGACTTCATCCATAGTAGTTATGTTTTTGTAGTGATTAAGTTAAAAATTATTATAGAAACAAATTTATCATTTTCTCCAGAACGAATACAACCCGTCTTTTTGTCAATTCCTTGAAATTTCATTTACAGAGACCAAATATATAATTTATAATTTTATATAATTTAATACACTCTGGTGAACTTGGATATTTTTTTCACCAGCTACAATTCTTGCAATCTTCTCGACATTCCAATTTTCTTGTTCCTCGCTTCCATTCTTTGATAGATGAGGTTTCTTATTTTGTTCATGTCGCTCGAATGTGGAACTCTCTTCCCGTTCATGTCCAGAGACTTGGCTCTATCAATATCTTCTTATATTAAAGAACTTAATTTTATTAAACAAAACGAAGAATTGCCACGAACATCAACTCGCTTCCGAGCCCACAGGTAATCTGAATCTCCTTCTTCATCAAACTAAGCGTAAACATTCATCTACCTTATCTAAGAATCTTGGCGCCCTGCTAATCATCTAAATGCCCTGTCTCGAGATAAGGTGTAGGATGTATTCCGCAAACTATCCTTACTCGCCGGTCGATATGCTAAACTATGCTGTCCCTTCGTAATTGCGCTGCTATAAACTAATAAAATATTTGATCGGTATGATAACAACAGTTATCTTTAGTTTTCGGTAGTCTCTATGCCTCTTATATAATGTACTAGGTTCACGGGCGCACCGAGAGGGAGGACGGACGGGACCGGTCCCCCTCCAGAATGCCAGTTTTCTGAACATAATTTACAAATTACGTATAAAATGTGGTCTGTATATTATTACAAAGTCCGATAAAATAAAATAAAACCTTTTAATCTACAATAGCAGTCCTTAAGTGCTCAGATGGGTGAAGGACGCAACTTTAGAGCCCTATTTTTCCGACTCGTTAGAACTTGGGACACCTATGGTCCACAAGGGACACAATTCGTGAAAATTCTAAATCGCTTTATGCATTAAACGAACCAATTATTAGACCGGACTTGTTACAAAATACAAAAAACACATCAGCTGTTGACAATTACTTTATTAATAAGAAAGAGTAGACAAGACTAGTAAAATAATGTCTGAGGATGAATATCGATTACTGCCCTCCGGCGCGTCCCTGCACACCATCGGGATCTGTAAGGAAAATAGAAATAGAAAAAAGGTTTAAGTGAGAACAGGTCTCAGTGAATAAATCTTGAATCCCAATCCTAAAATACACACACACCTAAAAACCCTCCTAGACCATAGTGAAATTCCTGGTCACCCGAAGGAAATGCACTTCTGAGCATTCTCAGCTACTTTCTCGCCTCAGTGAAGGAATTTAAGGAAATTCTTTTATTTCCGAGATCCATTTTTCCAAGAGCTACGCAGTAGTTATTTATATAATTTAGTACTGCAGCAGTTTACCTCTGGATTCTGCTGACACAATAAATAACGATTTTTACAAAAACTAACAACAATAGCAAAAAGTCCGGCTACTGACACTCAATTCTTCTTCTTCTTATTCCTAGCGCGAAAATTAAAAGAAATTTCCCAATCAAAAATTATATTCTAATCATCTGCTCCCTTCACAATTATTAAGTAATATTGCTATTATTAGGCATAACACTTGGTGTGAATACAAACAATCTCTAATCAACCACAATCCTTAATGTGAATTACACCTAATTGGATTTTTTTTTGTTACAATTAACTGTGCGCATATAATTAACTTGAAAATTCAAAATTCCTTGAGGATGAGTTTCTCCCTTCCATTGAAGAAAATTAACTGTGAATAGGTTCCAAAGTCTATTTAATAAAAGCTCTATATAATATAAGAAGGTAAATGGCTGTGTAGCAATGTACACTCTGCATTAAATTTGTCTTACCTATCTGCTCCATAAGCCCCATCCAATTTTGATCCTTTTTTATACACTTACGATCCCTTCTTCTCCTTCTTCTTCATTTACTCCTAATCTACTCCAAATTGCACATAAGTGAATACATAAGTGTAAAGTGCTTCTGTTGAAATTCTAGTAGCACCTAGGTAACGGAAAATTACCCAATTTTTCTTCATTTCCTTTCCAACCGAAATGCCAGTTATATGGGTTAAGTTGGCTTGATATGTAGGTTTAATGGGTACCTAAATGGTGGGCCAGATAATTTTCTACGCCCATGAATATCAATCAGAGTACAGAACAGTTACTCTAATATACTTCGTGATCAGCAATAATTACCCATTTCCAATGAAATATTGAATGTTATCACGAGCCCATGAATAAATTAAAAATTAATTACGTAAATAGTCTACAAAGGACGATGAGTGAAAGTCATTATTATACAGATTGTTGGAAAGAAGGGAAGGAGGGGGGGGGGGGGGGGTAATACCAAATTATTTGTGCATGGATAACACGTTTAATTTCATCTGTACTAAATTTACCAATTACTATATTTCTTCATACTAATTTGATTAAAATGGTTTACGGCCGTGTGTGACGATTGTTTGGTGCTAAATGCTAAATGTATTATTAAGAAACAAGTAAAAAACCTAGAATTAGTCTAACAAGGAGAGAGTCCCTGCTCTTCATCACCGATTTCCTCTATGTCTTGACTAGGAATGAAAGTGATGCAAGTGGGAACTTCAGATGGCCAAGCATAATGTTGGGGGGCCCGGGGTTCTGTAGGCTTGCCTCTTGGAAAATTCTTAAATTGACAAATTTTCGCGGGAGTTGTCGCGGTAAAATTGTAACACAATTTGAACAAAAGTAACAAATTCATTCGGGTTAAAAGCCCAACTATAAAAGGAGGTATGTAGATTATAGATTCTGTAAGTGGTATTTCCGTGCGTTTTCAAAGATCGCCGGTAGGTGGCGAAAAGTGGGTATGCAAAATTTTTATAGATTTAATTTTTATTTTAAATAGGTAAATGACATTCGATCTTCCTGAAATTTTGTAGAGATAATCTCTTAGTAAAAGCGAATCCATCAAAAAGAAACAAAAAATTGGATTAATCGATGAGCTGTAGAAAGCATTTCGAAATGAATTTTTCAGCCAGAATTTTGACCGTCGAAAAATAAATTTCGCAACTTAAACAGAAGGGGAGGGAAAATATGTTAAAACAATCACAAAAAAAACTAGCAAAAGGAATTTTTCAAATCGGATAATATTTACCCCAACTACCTCACAACACCCGAATTCGGGAAATGAGAAACTATTTTCCATTGGTGTATACGAATGACCTTTTGACATTCAATTTATCATCCGATTTTTTTTTTTTTTTTTTTTTTTTTTTTATATTATATTATTAAGCCAAGCTCAGGGGATACCCTATGATGCAAAGCACAGCGTGGCAGGAAGGAGATAGGGAAAGGATTAAGGGATATGAGGAGAGCGGCGGAGGTGCCGATGTATGTCGCCCTTAAACTTTCGCAGGTTGTATGCCGGAGGAAAGACAGAGGATGGTAGACTGTTCCACATTCGCACAGTTCGGGATAAGAAAGCATCACGGAATTTTAGTGTACGGCCGAAGGTAATTTGAAGGGTAAAAGAATGAGCGCGGGATGCAGCGCGAGTATTGCGTGCAGGAACTATTCTACACGGGATCAGACTAGATATTTCATCAGAACATTGACCATGCATATAGCGATAAAGGAGCGAAAGGCATCCAACATTGCGACGGTGCTCGAGCGAGTCGATATGACGAGTAATTGTCACATCGCCAATGAGCTTGCATGCTCTCTTTTGGACAATATCCAATGAAGCTAAGGCTGTGCGACCAGCCCCCGGCCCAGATATGGGAATTGTATTCCATTCTAGGTCTGATGTAGGACTTGTAGAGGAGCGCTATATTTGATGGGCTGAAATATTTCTTACACCTTTTCAAAAAACCAAGACATTTTGATGCTTCTTTGGCAACCGAGAAGATGTGATCTGTCCAGCTTAACTTACTGGAAATATTAATGCCAAGAATTCTTAGTGACGGTGAATCAGAAATTAATGCTCCATCAAACGAAACGGGAGTGGTTAAGTTATGATCTTGTTTTAATGAGATAAGACAGCTTTGGGTCTTAGATGCATTGAATTCGACGAGATTCACTTTGCCCCAAGCGAGAATATTGTCAAGATCGTTATTCAATGATCTAATCATGCAGTCTCGTTTAACACATGTGGCGTTCCCTCTGGAATTCGCAAGGGTGTCAAAGGAGTATGCGAAATCAAGGGTACTATCATCAGCAAAGCTATGGATAGGATTAAAAGTAAGGGAAAGCAGATCATTAATGAATATTAGAAATAGAGTCGGAGAAATAACAGAGCCCTGGGGACACCGGCATTAATAGGATGAGGTTCAGATATAACGCCATCTAATACAACACGTATTTGGCGACTAGATAAAAAACTTTCAATCCATAATAGAAGAGGAGGGGAAAGGCCAAGTGCTTTGAGTTTGGCTAAAAGGGCTGGATGCCAGACTCTATCAAAGGCCTTTGAAATATCTAGAGCAACGATTTTGGACTCACCAAAATTGTGAAGGCTACGATTCCAACGTTCCGTAAGAAAAGTCAGCAAGTCTCCAGATGAGCGACCGTGACGGAAGCCGTATTGGCGATCGTTAATGAGCTGATTGGTTTCCAGATACTTCATTAATTTTGGAGTTAATGATAGATTCAAAAACCTTTGAAAGAATCGAAGTGATTGCAATTGGTCGATAATTTGAGGGATCGCTACCCTCTCCTTTCTTGGGAATAGGCTGAACGTGAGCTAGTTTCCAAGCAGTTGGAAATTTTCCTGTCGAATAGGACAGGTAGAATAGTTTGCGCAGAGGTTTAGCCAAGGATGAGGCACAGCTTTTAATTAATAGGGGCGAGAAACCATCAGGACCTGCGGCTTTAGAGACGTTGATACCATTAAGGACCTTGAACACATCTCTCGTACGGATGTGTATTGGCTCTTGTACACATCCGCACGGGGGATGCACGACAGGTGCCTGTGAAGTGGGTGGAAGAAAGGAATTTGATGCGAATCTAGCAGCCAAAATATTAGCTTTATCCTGGGAGTCAACAACCACTTCACCATTATTAAGTAGTGAAGGTATAGAGGAACTGCTGAAGTTGTTCCTGATGGTTTTGACCAGTGACCAGAAACCTTTACTACCTTTGCGGCTTGCCAAGATTCTTTGTCTAACATTCTGGTCAAAAAGAAATTTTTCTCTCTGGATAATGGACTTGCAGGTATTCCGTGCAGTCTTGTAGATTTCTTTCAGTTCTGGACAAGGATGCACTTGATAGGCGCGAAAAGCAGACTCTTTCGCTTTTATAGCTTGGTTGCACTTATCGTTAAACCAAGAGCGATTTTGCTGTTGTTGAGATCTGCTGTAAGAATACGGAATATATTCACGCATGCCTAGACTTAGTAAGTTACTAAGTTCTAATGTGCATTCATCAGCATCCCTCGAAGCAAAACAGACCGACCAATCTATATCTCTAAGATACTGATTGAGACTTTCCCAATCAGCGTTCTTATAGTGCCAGAGAAGCCTACTTGTAGGTGGAGAAGTGGGGGCGGCGCAGATATGAGGTGATAAATTGAGCCGTGATTAGACAGTGGTCTGAATTACCAAGAGGGGAGCCGACTGAGATAGAATATTTGTCAGGGTGAGATGACAGAAACAAATCTAGTAAATTGGCCCTATCACCAGCTGCATCAGGGATTCTCGTCGGTGCATCCACTAGCTGATGCAAATTGAAAGATTCAGAAAATAGTTCAACGAATCGGCCCGCAGGACTTGTGGTAGAAGAATGTCTGAGCCACGGTATATTATGAACATTAAAATCGCCTGCCAGGACGATTTCGGAAGAGGGGGAGACAGAAAGCAAATGATCAATATTGTTGGAGATATTGTCAAATACGGATACCGTGTCATCATCAGACATATTTGGGCTGCGATAAAGGAAACAAAAGTAGATGATATGCCTGTGAAGTTTGAACCTAATCCAGATGTAATTAAACTCAGGATTGGCAGAAGGTGGAAAGTCTTTTAGAATGGTAAAGGCCACATCATTCCGAATATATATTGCGATCCCCCTATGTGGAGTAAAAAGAGGCACTAAGCTATAACCAGGGACGTGATATTGATTAGAATCAGCATCAGAAACGACCTTGGTTTCACTTAGCGCAAGAATTGCCGGATTTTTTGATTGAAGGTGGCAGTACACCGAAAAACGATTTGCCCCCAATCCGCGAATGTTGCAATATTCTAAAATAAAATTCTGCATATTCCAAAGCAAAACAAAAAAAAGCAGAAGAAAGAGCGACACACAACAACACAAATATTTATTTGGCGGCGCCCAGCTGCAGTCAACGACACAGCGAGGTAAAAAAAACAGCAATAGTGTTATGCCTATTTGCTGCTTTCAGTACCTCAGACCGTGCAGTTCAATGACCACAGCTGGCGACACCCGTATTGCTGACAGTGACAAGGGCTAATGACCTTGCACTGATCACTGATGTACATGGGAGATTTGTTAAACGCCACCGTACTGTGCTGCTGGCTTGTGGAATGCCGGCAGGGCATAGAAAAGCCCTGGACTTGGCTGGTATTGTTTATTTTTTTATGTAATAAAAACGGCGCGGCGGATTTTAGTTATTATTATTATATATATATTTATATTTATATTTGAAAAATTTCACTGCACTGAACTACACTACAGATTGATCGCTATTTAACTTTGGCACCAGTAACACGCACGATGGAACGTCTGCTCCAGCTGACTCCACGCACTCAACTTTTGATGAGATTGTGTACGAATATTCTACACAGATGGTAGAATATAAAATAAAGACCACAACCCCGGGAAAAATATATTTTTTTTATTTTTATTTATTTACAAATCCGTACAAATCCCGTAATAGTTTCAAAAAATCAAAAAAAACTCACAATGAATTTAGCAAAACAGAATTTTGAAAATCGGTTGGAATTTGGGCGAGTGTGGAGGTAATTAATGTAAGATGTAATTTAGCAGAGCTCATAATCTTATTTTGGAAAATGCTCCTAAACTAATTGGTATAATGACTTTTGGTTTCTGTATATGAAATATAACAGATTATAGATAATTGTAACAAAAATAAAGTGGCTTAAATGTTGGGAATATATTCGCAAAATGATAATAATCAAAGTTTTGCTAAAAGTGCTAATTATAAACCCGGGTTCACCTACATTCTGCATTATTGCGTCAATTTCATTTCTTGTTGTCAAACCCAACATATACGAGTATTGTGAAAATGGATGAAATCGGTGCTGACGAGTACGGACCCTCTCCTTGCAGATGAATGCCCGTATGAAATTTCGTATGGTAGAGGTCAGCTTTGGTGTTTGCTTTAGCGTATACGGCAGGCCGTACTGACGATTATACGGTTCCTGCTTATATGAAACGCCCTCTTTTTGCAATGAAATTTCTATTTTCAAAGATTTTTCGTTTGCATAAAGAGTTTTTTCCACTCATTTCGTATGGTCACACATCTGTGCAATATTGATTTTTGCAGTGGTTTTTCGCATATATATATTTCTAGGGTTTCACATTTCTCACCCTTTTTAATTTCTCGAGAAAAGAAAACACACATTTTTTTCTCGAGATTTCTTGAGAAAATAACTTAATAAATTAAAAATCTAATGCACTCTATAATATAAACTGAAATTCATATTTTTATTCTACAATAAAATAAAAAATAGTAACGTAAAAATAAATTCTTCAAGTTTTACAAAAATATATAAAAAGGTTTATAAAAATATAATAAATTTAATCATTTTTGTGATTTAAAATAATGTTTTAAGAAATACAGAGCATCCAAAGTTGAATCTCCCATCCTTGTTCTTTTTTGGTAACATAATCTGTTGCAATAGAAAAATTCCGCTCATTTTGCGTAGAAGTTGGTTTAATGGTCAGAAGTGCATCCAGATTCTGCAAATTTGAGGTTCTCTTCCCATTTGCTTCAAATATTTTAAATTCCTTTGTTAATGATTGAAATTTGTCAGCATTCTTTTAAACTTTTTGTAATTGCAAAATTTATTTGTTGCTGTAGACTTGCTTCTTCTTCTCGATCTGGACATTCTTCAATATTTTCAGCTTCACCAGTTTCCTCAGTATTATCGCTATCACTGTTTTTAGTTAAAAAAATTCTAGATGATATACATTTAGCCAATTTATATATCTCTTGTCTTGGTGCCATGGCAAAAAAACTATCATTTTCTTTATGTGACATACAATCAGGATTCTGTAGAAGCCTAATAAGAGATACAAAAATATAATCCCTTCTTTGGACATTTCCTACTTAACTGCGTTAAGGAGGTCTCGACTTAAATTAGTGTTGAATATTTCCAAAGTTGTAAACAAAAACCTAAGAACTCCTTCAGTAGGTAATAGTGTAGAATCTTCTCGGCTAAGAGTTTCAATTGTAACCCGGAGTCGTTTTAATGTTGCTAATATTATTTTAGCAACCTCAGCATAGTCGTCATTCCACAAACTACCCAAATTTAATTCAATCAATAATGCTTTTTTGATTAGGCCGCTAATTCTTACAAATCTTTCTACCATAGCCTCCATTGTATTCCATCTAGTAGAACAATCTAAGATTACCATTAGCTCTTTTTTCTCCTCTTCCACTACACATTTTTGTAATATAGCATTTTTAACGGGGGAGTTTTTAAACATTTTTGATATTTTTCGAATGGATTTAATAGCTTTTTTGATTTGGGGTTGCAAATAAACATCAACGTCTTCCACAACTTCAATATCAGAATCATCATCGGAGTTATTATTTTCATTGTCTAAATCTTGTATTTCAGATACGTTATCAGATTCCAGTTCCTCGATACAAGCAAAGTTATCAGGATGCCTCTCTTGGTATAAAACACTTTCAGAACAGCCAAATGCAACCCGTGATTGTAACAAAGTTGGTGAAATTGAGACGATAATCTTCCAAATTTCTGCATTACAGCTGCACCATCACTCATTGTAGCTACTATATCGTCATTATATATGATATTAAACAATTTTAATTTTTCTTTTACTAATTTGTTATTATAGTAAAGGTGTACATCCATATATCTTTTATTTTTCATGCTGGTCCATTCATCAATGGATATACTGAATTTTTTACCATTATCTTTGTGTTTAATTATTTTTTTGATCAGCTGTTGCTTTATATCTTCATAAAAGTTCAGCATTAATTGCATCACTTTGGTAGAATTTCTTGGTAAATCAAATCCTTTGCCAGTCATAGATGTTCTAATGAATTCACTTTTAGTAACAGCTGCTTGCTAACTTTGAAATTAATTCACCCATAGTTGGTCGTTTTAAGAAAGATTCAATTACTGAATTATCTCCGTACCTGTATCTTTTGGCATTTTTTGAGGTGCTTTGACCATCATTGTTTTCTTCTCTTTTATACTCATGTACAACTTCAAGATGCCTACGCAGACCAATAATCGCCGAACCTTTGCATGAAAGTGTTTTAAGACATATCTTAAATATTGCCAAATCTTTATTCCTTTCACTTTTTTTAAAATGTTCCCAACAGTCCTGGTAAATTTTACTCATTTTGTGGTTAATTGTTGGTTTCTATTTTTTTAATTAAAATTATTTTAAAATCAAACTTTATAATAAAACAACTTCTTACCTTAAATTTATTATATAGGTTTATCTTACATATATGGTACTTCCTTTTTTTTTTAAAAAAATATTTTTACATACAAAAATCTTTCACAACGCAATTAGTTATAGCAATTGCTGATAACTGATGATTTATTTATTATATAAATATACTATCAGGAATTCCCCGAATTGTTAAGTATAAAACAACCACAACCAATGAAGTTTGAGACAATTATGAATAACAAAATAGAAAACTAACGGTGTTTTTAAAAACATTATATGACAGTGATGAATAAAGCGCTGTTTAGAAACAACGATTTTACATGGATATTGCATCAATATCGAACTGAAATTGGTGTGTGTAACTTAATTTCTCGAGAATTGTGACTATATAATTTTATAATTTTCTCGACATTTTCTCGAGAAAAAATCCTCGAGAAAAAACACTATGTATTTCTAAAACGGTTTGTCGGACCGAAAATATGATGCTAACCAATTTTATATAATTTCGTATTCTGAAGAAGATTTTACTGCAATAAAAATGTATGTTTCACAGTATACGTAAAAAACCTAAATTTCTATATGGCACCACCAAGAAGGGGTTGCCCGATTTAGTGCATTTTTTTTGCTATTACTACATATGAAAACACCATGTACCAAATTTTAGCTCTCTATATCGACGCATTCTCAGGCAGTGTTCAAATATATAATGGAAAACGAAATTTTCGTATGGCAACCCCACGAAGGAGTTGCCCGATTTGTCTTATTTTCGAACCTAATTTTACTTTTTATTTTAGAGTCCGTGTACAACTTTTCAGCTCTCTAAAAATACGCACTCTCGAGTTATCGTGCGTACAGGCAGACAAATAGAGAGGCAGACAGACGGATGGACGGACAAAAATCAAAATAACTTTTTATATTATGCGTGGGTGTCTAATCCATTTTGCTGTACCATCATTACTTCGAGGTATTACAAACGGAATGAGAAACTAAGTATACTCTAGGGTATAAAAATAACATCTGATTTCACACTATAAGATCTAAATTACATATATACAAACATACATACATACATAACAAGAATCATGATAGACATGTTATTACAGATGAGTATAAAACTGAATTAGCACGCCATTATCATGTAGAAAATGGTTTTAATCACAAATCATTAGTAGCGCTGCCTAATTTTCTACTCCTGTTATATCCATTCATCTCATTATGAACTACAAACAAGACAAAGATAAGCAGTCTACGTGAAAATTAATGTACTTTTCAATGGCAGATGGGCACATAGGTACCCGACATAAATCATTTTTTTTTATTTATTTCCTCATTATTACGAAGAGCGTGTCTTTAGACTTCAAGATTCCCGGCCAAGGCAACTAAATACGAGACTAGATAGTCTATGGCTATGGAATATATTCCTTTCGCAGCATAATCTGTATGAAGTGGATGAGTGATGTGTCCATGTACATCCATATAAAAAGCTGATTTTGAATAGTTTTGTTTAAAACTTGAGACATTCCAGATGAATTGTGTTTGTATAAATATTAATGAAAATAATGAAATTTTATGCACTAAATTAGGGATGCTCTCCTATCGGTTCGTGCCGGAATCGTTTGGTGTACATTTTATGGTTTGTACGAACCGTATATTATTAATGAGCGGTTAAAAAATAAATCTATTTTTGTAATTTTTTTAGTACATGGTAGAATGAGAAGATTGTAATGCAGAATAATAAATACAACATGTTTGTATTTATCTGTATACAACCCGAAAAACAAAACAGGAATTTATGGAGAGTTGCCATTGAAACTGATTTCCCCTTTTAGTGCCGAAGCATTTAAGGCTCTAGAGGAACATTTTAAAGAACTACACTATAAAAATATGTGAGATGAGTTCATATACAGTTCTACTACTACTACACTACTTCCTATGTACTTAAGTTTATTCAATTTTAATACGTAACATTTTCACTACCCATCCTAAATGTGCGCTCGGATTTTTTTTTTTTTTAGTGATGGGTTTTAGTCATATGGGTCACAGAAGAACTTTCCCTAGTAGAAATTGCTCATAGTTTTACCTTGTCTCTTGCCCCCCAAGCAGTGGCGGATCCAGCTAGGGGGCGCGGAGGGCGCTCGCCCCTCCCTGAAGACCACAATAAAATTGCAGTAGATCTTCTGAATTTTTCTACTGCACATTTTGCACAAGACATACAAATTTCTGGAATCGTTCAATTTGAAGCAGAACTGAATTGAAAAAACAACGGCAAACAAATCATTGTATACTGATGTAGTGAGTTATTACATTTAAAGCAAGACATTTTATTATTTCGTAAAATGCAATAGTAGAATATTTAGCAAAAACTTAAACATAAAAAAATTAAATGCCGATTGGGAAATTCTAAATCAGAACCTTAGAGAAGTCTTGGCATGCCTGAATACATTCCGTATTCTTACAGCAGATTTCAAAAACAGTAAAATCGCACTTAGTTTAACGATCAGTTCAACCAAGTAATGTAAAAAAAGCGAAAGAGTCTGCTTTTCGCGCGTAAGAGAAAAATTTCCTTTTGATCAAAATAGAATAGCAAAGGCTTCTGATCCCGAGTCAAGACCATCAAGAACAACTTCAGCCATTCCTCTATACCCTCACTACTTAATATCTTAATATCGGTGAAGTGGTGGTTGATTCCCTGCAAATTCTCTATAAAACAGCCGATACACATCCGTAAGGGGGATGTGTTCAAGGTCCTTGAGGGGATCAATGTCTCCAAAGCCGTAGGTTCTGATGGTTTCTCACCCCTGTTAATTAAAAGCTGTGCCTAATCTTTAGCTAAACCTTTGCGCAAACTATTCAACTTGTCTTATTTGCCAGGAAAATTTCCACATGGTTGGAAAATAGCTCACGTTCAGCCTATTCCCATGAATGGTGAGGATAGCGACACCTCATTATCGACCAATTGCCATCACTTCGATTCTTTCAAAGGTTTTTGAATCTGTCATAAACTCAAAATTAATGAAGTATCTAGAAACCAAACAACTCATCAATGATCGGCATTATGGCTTCCGAACTGGACCCTTATCTGGAGACTTGCTGACTTTTTTTACGGAACATTCGAACCGTGCACCATGGTGTTTTGTAGTCACAAAATCGTTGCTCTAGATATTTAAATGATCTTTGATAGAGTGTGGCATCCAGCCGTTTTAGTTAAACTTAAAGCACTTGGTTTCTCCCCTCATCTTCTATTATAGATTGAAAGTATTTTACCTGATCGCATAATACCGGTTGTACTAGATGGGATTTCACCAGAACCTCACCGTATAAATGCGAAACGTCCCAGGGCTCTGTTATCTCTCTTCTTAATTTTTATTAAAGATCTACTTTGCCGTACTTTTAATCCAATCCATAGTTTTGCCTATGACAGTAACCTTGATTTCGCTTACTCTTTTGACATTCTTGGGATTCCAGACAGAATGCCACATCTGTCAAACGAGATGGCTTGATTAGATCATTCTATAACGACCTTGATAATATCAAATTTGACAGTACCCTTGATACTTTTATGGACTCCAGAGGTAATGTCACATCTGTCAAACGAGATTGCGTGATTAGATCAGTGAATAATGACCTTGATCATGTTCTCGCTTGGAATAAAGCGATTCGCGTCGAATTCAAGCCATCTAAGTGCAAATCTGTCTCATCTATTTGAAGCAAGAGCAAAGCTTTTACAATCTGCGAAAGTTTAAGGATCACATTCAGCACCTCTGGCACTTTCCTTTAATTCCCCAATTCGTTTCCCTATCACCTTCCTATCATGCTGTGCTTTGCATCATAAGGTATCCCCTTAACTTGTAGTCTTCATTTGCAGAGCTGAAAGCTCCATTTTGGTCATTAATGTATGTACGCAAAAGCTGTTCTATGTTCATCACAGGCTCTTCTTCAGCTTCAGATTTTCCTTCAAAAACAAATGTCTCAGGATTCTTTTCCTCCTCTATCAAGGCTTGTCTAAGTCGATCGTCTAGAACATTCCTTAGACCTGTCGATTGCAATGACCGCTTACCCAACTCCACTTTAAAGTACAGTATGTGTCCCTAAGCACACGAATCAATGAAACTGACTTGGCAGTGATTGTGACAAGATTGCATGTCGTCCACCAATTCCTATCCCATCCGTTCATCTTACTATTCTTCCTCTGGTCTGCTGCACTGCATTGTAAATAAAAATTCTCTCAAACAAAGTATTCTGGATGAAACCGGTTTCTTAGAGAAGAGGTAAAAGAAGCACAGAGAACATGCAATGCAATGCATGGGCATGATACGCAGTGCAGGCTCTGGCCTTTGGCTCTGGTTCTGTGCTGGTGCTTTGACGATGACGACCCGCTAGGCTCTACTCATCACTGGTAACTGGCGCCGGGACGTCATTCAAAGCAGAGTTTTCGTAAAATTTGTAAAAGCGGGTCGTAATATCACCACCGGTGAGTGGCGGATCGTTAACAAGCAGAGGGTTTTCATACAATTTGTGAGAGCGGGTCATAATGGAACGACCCGCCATATAAAACTTTTCAATATATGAGATGCGTATTCTTTCTGTTAGATGTTCTTTGTTTAAACTTAATTAGATATATTCAAACTGGTAAGTTTTATTTATCTTACTAGATCGGGGTCACGGCTTCTTGTCATAGATTTGATTACATGACCAGAAAACCTTGATCTTTCGTAAAATTACATCTTTAATTCTTACACACTAATACCTATACTAAATGCAATTCAATTCAATTTAAACTAAAAAAAAAAAACATCTTGAAAAACTATATGAAAAACATTCCACTACTAACATGTACGTGGCAAAGCATGGTGATGGATTTGAAAAGAATCAGTAGCTTTTTTTTTTTTGCTTTGCGTTTTACCCGAAGTATAGTGGCAGCAAAGGATTAAGGTGTTTCTTAGAGTTTTACTGTAAAAAGCTTAGAAAAGTTTAACTTTTCACTACAAGCATGACAGCACAGAAAAGTTGTTCTGAATCACCTTTCCTCCACTCTTTGGTAACGTATACACTAAAAACCGACTTTATGATTCACTTTGAATGCCTTTAAAAGCAAAAATTGTATTTCAAACTTCTTTGGGATATTAAAGGATCAAAGGGAAATCGTCTAAATTCCGGTAAGATGGAATATATGAAGTGTGTACAGAGGCAGAGGCGGTTTTTGTAATTCATCGTATTCAAGTTAAATGCATTTGTGTAATGGCTAGAAGTTAAGAACTTCGATTTCTTCCCTCTGTCATGCATGCTTTTCCAGGATAAAAATTAATACCGATATTTTTAGTTGTACAAACATACTGTTACGTGCTCCTTTTTACCCGTAATCGATATCTTGACTAGCGATGGGAAAGGATTGGGACTGAAACACCTATGGGCTCCACGTGGTTTTAGAATCCACGAACTCAAAATATAAAATTGAGGAACAACAACAACAACAAATTCCAAATTTTGGAAACCTAAGGTCATTTAAAAACACTTCTTTTATTAAATATAATTTGGCTCAGGTCTCTATGCTAAACTGGCCAGGCAGCGAAATACACGACACACTCAATAATTACACTGTGTTACAAAAAAAGATAAGCTAGATATATTTTTGGCAAGACTTAGTATAGGTTGTAGGTCTAGTGGAACTAAAACTAATCGCATACAAGAAATTTCTCATACATCCTTAAAATCTCATTTTAGACCAAAAACACCGTTATTGGGTAAGTCCATGTTTATAATTATTTATAACTCCGCTATTTTTTATTCGATTTTTTTTTTTGTTATATGAAAGAAGACAGATAGCCATAAATGTACCAATGCAACACCAATATAGAATTAAGTTTCATAACGCACTCCAACGCCTATGATAAAGTAGTTTTGATGATAATTTTGTTTGGAATGCAAGGCGATAATACTACGTATACTAATTCCTTGTTGCCTTTGTGAGTGAGATAGTCTTGAAATAAATAGGTCTGAACGAACTGAGTGGGCACTATGTAAATCTTTTCAAATTAGAAAGAAAAATATTTTGAACGCTCCAATGGTACGGGCCCGAAGATATCATCCTACAGTCACTGCATTTGAGGCTCGGCTATATGAAGCAGTTCGTGAAGCATTTCGTCATCAAATTTAGTTAGGATTTGGCAGCAAACTCGGTCAATTTCATATTAACTAAATTTTCTATGAATTTATTTCATAGCAAAACTCTGTATGAAATCCTAGTCCCTCATAGGGCTAATCTTGCTAGGCATTCAACTAAGTACTTACTGTTACCCCAAGTAACATTTCCCCTCATTTTCAGGTCGAATTTACGTCTATTATGGTTAAGTAAAGATTACTTAATATCTACGTCCGATTTACGTAAGTGGAGAATGAGAGGACGTCGTATCGACGTAAATATTAGGGAAATTAGGTGATATTTCCCTATAGGGCACTGGACTAATTCCCATGATTTGGTAAATTTAACGTAAATTTGACGTCGAATTTACGTAAATTTTCCTTGATCTCGACCTATTTTCTACCTAGTTTAACTCATGTTAAGGTGTGTATTAATTTAGAAGGAATTACATTTTATAAGAATTGTATGTGGATATTTTCCCTTGTAGGTAATGTAAATATTATGAACAAGGCACATAACTCCAAATTGAAAGATTGTGAGAAGTATTGCTTTATCAAAGTATATAGAAATTATGGCCTTATTCAAATTTAATTCTCGCAGCTCCTACGGGTCCAATTTAAAACGAGAAAAATTGTATTGATAAATATGGAAATAATTTATCGAAAAACACCAACGCATTTTAAAAATATTGTAAGTATATTTAAAAAGTAATAATTTAAAAAATTTTTAAATTATTCTTTGGTTTCCGATTTAGACCATTGAAATTAATTTAAATTTTCTTTAATCGTTCTGAAATTAAGAAAAATTAATTTATTTCGGTTTTCTTTGCACTAACTATGGAAAAAATTAAATTAAGGTGTTATGCAATTTTCCTATTCATTCCTTTAATAAATGGCAGCCATGTTTTGTTAAATAAATATGACGCATATTACATTTCTCAACCTAAAAGTTAGTTTGACTTGCAATTTTTCCTTATACGACGAATTTCCTGGATGGCTAGACGAAATAACTAAATTTTTCGACTTTGAGGGCAAAAATCCTTGTTTAGGTAATTTTGTGTTCAAAGGTTATGATAATTTTTTTCTATAAATAAATTTCAACTTAAAATAGGCCATTTCGCCCTAAATTATGAAATTTCGCCTTAAATAGGTAAAAGAGATTTCATAGAGAGTTTTGCTATGAAAATTCATAGCGAAATAACTCAACTGAAATTGACTCAGTTTGCTGCTAACTCTGCAGTTCGAGAATTGAGTGGAAAAAACTCTTTATGCAAGGACAATTTTTTTTGAAAAAATAAATTTCATTGCAAAAAGTGGGCAAGCCGTACTGACGATTATACGGTTCCTGCTTATATGAAATGCCCTCATTTTGCAATGAAATTTATTTTTTCAAAAAAATTTTTCGTTTGCATAAACAGTTTTTTCCACTAAAGAGATTTGACAATTGAAAGAATTGAATTGATTTATCCACATTTTAAAAATAGTAAACCATGTGATTTGGATTTGGATACAAGATTTGTTAAGAAGCGGGTGAATGCAAACGCAGTTGAATATGCGTGTATTCCGCATGGTTGGGAAGCAATTAATTATGTGCACCTATTGGCCCAAGTCAAGTGTAGCATCCTTAAGAAAAGATGCAAATGATATTCCAGAGCCTGACTGATTCCGATATATGTCGTAAATAGGAGCAACATTTGTAATCTTGATGAAATGATGCAATGGGAGGAGCAGTTCAATAACTCCGGTGACAATGAAGCCAAGCAAAAGTAAATGAACTTTAATTTTTGGTTGTATTATTACGTAATTTCAACTTTTAGGGATTTCGCCAAACGTAGCCATTTAGTCCAATTTACCTTGAGGTTAACTTTTTTGGGAATACGGGCTTTGAGGGCGAAGACAATCGAATAGGGAATTATTTAGGGAATATTTACGTTATCGTGCCTTGAACGGGAACAGATCTAACTACAAAGTCCATACATTTCCTTAAAGTTGACATCAAAGTTACGTAAAATTTAGGTAAAAAATAAGGAAATTTGTCTCAGATTTAGGAAATTTTTGCTTATTTATTTCCGTATTTCTCCCAATTTCTACGAGGTAAATTAAAAAGGAATTATTACGTAATTTTTCCCTAATAATTAGCTACAAAGTCAAGATTACTTTGAGGACCTAATTTAAGGAATTATTAAGTAAAATTTCCTTCCTAATTAACCTTAAAGGGGAGTGGCTCTTGAGGTTAAATTCTTAAGTCTAATTTACGTAATTTTAAACAAAATGGGTCGATCGGCCCTCAAAGATAGGAAATTCAACCTCCAATGTTTCTTGGGACACCTCGTATCTAATTCACACTTAAAATTATTTTAAGTGCATATATGAGGTCAGCTTGGCTGTTCACTTTGGGGTATACGGCACGCTGGAACCAAGCCATACTGATGAGTATACGGTACCTGGTGATACGAAACCCATCTTTTTTTTTAAAGATTTTTTTTTGTAAAAGAGTTTTTTCCACTATAGAATCTTTCATTTTTTTTCTGATTTAATTTCTCCCTTCTTTTTTTCTCCTTTTTATTTATTTTTATTTTTTCATTAGTTCGCACCTCGATGACTACCCTTTGAATGATTGGGCTTCACCTATCAAAGCCTTCGCCTTTAGAATCGCCCATTATTGTGGTTTCCGATCTATACTCTCCGTATTTTATATAGGGATTTATGAAATTGGTGAAACATATAGCGGTAATTGATTTCAATTTTGAATTTAAATTCGCCGTTTTGATGTTACTTTCTTCCGCTCTTTTAAAATTGCTTGATATTATATAGAAATGATGTTTACCTTTTCGTGAAGTTTTTAAAGTTGAATTTTAACATTTTGTTGTTTTGACGGGCGAATGATTATGGCATTTTAAGTCTTGTTGACTGGTTAACGTGTTGGGAAGTTACGCTTTGGGCTACGAACAACGCGAGTAGATAGCTAATGTAACAGTTAAGTACTAATTTGATATGATATGCCAAATTTCTTCCTTCAATTTTGGGCCAGAGATTCCGTTTACGAGAGGAGATTGAACAGACGTGGTACGATATTGTATCTGATTCTAATTTTATTTTATTGGCGATAAGCACTGCATTTTCCTGTTGATTACACTTTTTTTTTCTGTAGAGTACTGGTTAGACATTGTACAGTTCACTGCTCGCCGTACATCATCTTAACAAAGATATTTCATTGATCTATCTATAATTTACTAATTATCTATGCAATAATATCTACATCCATCTAATCTGTTTAAAAATTTATTTTCTACTCTTTATCTAATCTACCATTTAAATCTATTCCTAGCAAATGAATGATTCCTAGGAAGGATCCAACTTGAAAACTCTGGCTCCAAATTTCGTGCCAAGTTTCGAGATTTCTGTACGGATCAGCAGCAAGCTTTCAAAATCTAAATTTGAAGGAAATTTTATTTCACAAATATTTATCAAAAGGTATATTTTTTATTGATTTTTTTACCAATTTGAGGCTATGGGACATATCTAATCGCATGCCACAAGGGTATTAATTACTAGTCATAAATAACTTAACCAAATTGATTATTAATAACTAATTAAACGCCTTCCTTGTCAGAATAAATTTTAATAAATACAGTAAATTGTAAATTTTATTGTTTTTTTTTACATTTTGTGAAAAACGTGCCTATATGGCATATTTTGCAAATCATGCTCAGACAATAAAATTTAAATAGAGTAATTGTTTAAGTGAAATAATTAATTGTGTAAGTAAATATTAATTTTCCTGATGTGTATAGTTAAATAGATAAGGCTTAATATTAGAATACACGTAAAATGAATTAAAAAACGCACGGCTTTTGTCATTGAATTAAAAAAAATATATTTGAGTAATTTTTACATTTGTTGAAGTAATTCAATTTTGAGTTGTGCTAAATTTAATATTAAGTATAGAATTAGTTAGTGCTACTACAGTATTAGAATCTGAGAATTAAAGTGAATGATAACCAAACGATATCTTTCAATCGCTACACTACCCACCACCATTTTGATTTTCCAGAACAACGTAAATTGTGGTTTGTAAATGCAACTCAACTAATGTCAATTATTGGAATTGACTGCTCACTTGGTTTATAAACGCAGCCCACTATATCAATTACAGGAATTGACATCTAGTGCAAATTGGAGTTTGTTCGGTTGAACAGTTGTTTTGTTTTTTTTCCCTAAAATGTAGGGACTATTCCCTAAAATTTAGAGAATACTCCCTAAAATGTAGGGAATAGAGGATAGCACCACACCACTCTCCACCATAGGTGAAGTTGATAGAATACCACTCCCTTTAAAAAACATAAAAGTGAGATGAATAGCTCATTTCTTATGGCCCATACTACTAAGTAGTACAGAAGTTATGTTTGTGTGCTGAGCATGCTAAAACAAGTTATTGAAAAGCAATATATTACTTGTTTTCAAAAACAATGTGTGAATTATATAAACGAAAATATATTTCCATGAAAAATTTAGCATAATACCTAATTCGTTGAATGCTCTCTTCCATATATCTAAGAGAGCTTAACATTTCGGAAATTTTACGTACTTTAAAGGTTTTCTGGTGCCAAAGACCAAAATTCATTGAATGTTCCATTAATTTGGGTAAATTAATCTGATTTTCCCCTTATATAATAGAAAATTGCATTTATTTTTAGGGAAAAAACGTGTCTTAAGGGGGTATTCTAGTCTAGAGGCCCGAATTTTAGGTGATTTTTGAAGTGCCGTAAAAAAAGGCAATCAATATTTTTCTATCCATTTTTTTATGAGTTATTTATTAAAATTGCAAGATTACAGAAAAAAATTAAAAAGTTAAAATTCAAAAAATTAGCAGCTGTTGAAGTGGAGGCCTCAAAAATTGGCGCGTGATCATGCCCACGATTCCAACCCGCCTAGCAATCCGAAAAAAAATAAAAAAGATTATTAGTCTAGAGTAATGTCGCTATGTCCAGAACTAGGGAAAAATTGAAAAAAAAATTTTCACAAAATGCCCGCTGCCTAAAAAAAAAGCAACTTTTGTACCACTTTTTTGACTTTTGGAATTTTTTAAAAATAGTAAAAATTTCAATTTTGGGATGCGGCTAGTTCCGGACATAGACAAGTCTATCAAGAAGACTCTCAAAAAAATGTCAAGTAAATCGGTCCAGTAGAACTTGAGAAATCGTGGGCATCGTCTTGAAAAGGGCAGTTTCGAGAAAAACGCGTTTAAGGTGTAACACCACTGTAAATATTTTGAAAAATCGTTTGTGTTTTATTGGCTTAAAAAACAGTTTAAACCCTCGAGAATAAGAAAAAAAAGGTAACGTGCGAGAAAATTTTTGTTTCCTTTGAAAATGGAGGTCGCCACCAAGCGCGTCAAACTTGCTTCGAAACATGTCCCGGGAAGATGGCTGTGGAGCCGCCATTTTGTTTTTTTTTTTTCGTTGTCAAAAATTTATCAATAAAGTTCAATGTATGCCCGATAATACCCTTAAAAGGTTTTTTTTCAAACACCTTTAATTTTGCGAGAAAAAAATTCGTGAAAAAACCTTTTTTTTTTAGCCGTTACCCCTTAAAGTCCATACGTCCACGTGGTTTGGAAGTTAGAATTCAACTGTTAGCAGCTGGATGCAAGTAAACACTAAATATAAAGCTATAAATTTGAAAAATCCTCTTGTAGGCATATTCTTGAATAGTTAAACTTTGAAAATGTGAAAACAAAAAAAATCGATTTTTTCGAATTTCTAGACTAGAATACCACCTTAAATTCAGAGGATAGTGCTATTATTTTTTTACAGTGTATATAAAAAAAAAAGAAAAACTAAACACTGATACCGCCTTGTATACAGACAAAAACTTGGACTCCACCTCGGAATGCGCTTCACTATAAAGACCGACTTAAAATGATTTAGTACCCTATCTCAGGTGTAACTGAATAGCAATATATGAGAAGTGAAGACAAATTTAACGGCGTAATTTACCATACTCCAATCTAGATAAGTTTGCTTCAGCCAATAGGACAGCATTAGTGGTTCCTATTATCCAGGCTCGATCTAGCAGAGAGTGTTCGCATTAAGCTAAGCTGTAGAGAAATACAAACTTACGTGGTAAAAACAAACTACAGTTTTGAGATTAGCATGCATATTTAACTTTAAAACAGCTGAAAAGTCGAACTCAACAGAAATTGTGTTAAAAATTGGTCACCAGCTCTCTAGCTCAAAACTCATACAGCATCTAAATATTAAGATTCAAAATTTTTGTATGGCTACACATTATATGAAAAGGTTATAAAATTTCAGCACTCTACCTCAACGCATTGTCAAATTAGTCAATTCATAGTAAAGTGGAATTTAAAAAAATCTTTTAGGTTCATCAATTAACCCCGTCCCCTCTTCAAAACTCAGTAAATAAAAAGTCATTCAATTTTTTTTATTCTAATTCAATTATCTCGATTCACACACGTCCTACCACCTCTCTGCATCCAATTAATGGAAATTTTACTTGATTTTGTCCATCATTGTTTTTCACTACAGAAATGTTCAAAAAAAAAAAAAAAAATTCAACAACAAACCAAAACTTTCTCAAGACTTTTCTAAACTTGGAATATATTTAAGAAATTTCCATAAGAACTCTTTTTTTATTTATAATTAAAGCCTTTCAAAGTTTACTGAAACTAATGCGAAGAGACAAGACGAGGCCATAAATAGGATGTGCTGTCACGTACGTTGCGGTAATATTAATAATTCATAAACCTTGACAAAAACATTCCTCCCCGGAATTATTTAATGGAGTTTTGGCTGTTTTGAATAATCGAAGAAATTTTCGCTCGCTTTATTTTGGCAAGGAGTGAATTCTTTGCATTGTCAGAATGAAAAAGGATATTTTCTTGTTAAAATTTAATTTGTTTTTCGGAAAATATTTTTATTGATGCCTTTTAACATAAGATGAAGTTTATTGCTACGTATATAGTTAGATGGGAGTTTGTAATGTTTCTAATTTTGATTTTTATAAAACTTCTTTGGGTGAAGTGATATTCCTGGCGGTACGATGTTAAGATGCTACTTTCAAAGAACCTGGAGTCTAAGTCAGCAAAAAGTTCTTGAAAAATTTCAATTTGATCAATAAAATCTAATATCATGGATACAATGCCGAAGACTCTAAAATTTGATCGCGCGCTGCTTTGAAGTGTTCATATACGACCACCAAAACTGGAAGAACACTGGATCGCTATTCTCACGCGTACTCAATCATCTTGTACATAGACGGATGTAAAAAAAATATAGAAGGAATGGTGGGTGTGGAAGTCTATAGGTCGATATGTAAGTTCCACAAATCCTTGTCCTGATATCCTACTCAACTGTTTTTAAAGCAGAAATCCACGCCATATAAATATCCATTAAAATCAATCTATAAACAAGCTTTCCGGCACGCAAACATATATATGTAAATGATAAACTCCCAACAGCCAAGCCGCTAAATTCCAGTTCAAAGCTGATTTGGGACTGTAGGAGTATCCTAGAACTTCTATCAAAGGCAAATAAAATAACCTTTCAGATATCAGGTCACGAGGGTATGAAGGTAATGAGAGTGCTGGTTGCTTGACTAGAAAATACAAGCGCATGTATCATGTAGGAAATATGATGATATTGATTTATTTCAGTTTGAAGTTGGTTGATCCATGCTGCCCTTGAATGGCATCACCTTTTGTAATCGAGTAAGTAGATGAGAACATTAGTGGTTTTTATGAACTCCTAAATTATCTTCACGTATTCTCCACTTCAGTAATACAAAATTAGTGGATATAGTTGTCCTTGGTTTTCTACATTGACTCAGTCACTTATTGCTGAACGAAATTTCTTAAATCATCTTGTGGAGAAAATTAATTTCGTGAAGCTTCTGTGTATGGTAGGAATAAGCCCAATGTTATCTGGACAATGTTTTACTTAACACCCATTTCACAGCTGGGTTTAAATCACCTTGTCTTTCACTTGAATAATGATTTGCCTTATTTCAGTTTCTCAAACGTGTTTATGTCAGGGTGATTGTTGTGGCAAGTGCTACATGCGCTAGTTTTAAGGGGCATGGTAACACGACGGATTTCTAAACTCATAACTAAACGAGAAAAAATCTAATTACAGGAATTGGAAATTTTTTCAGACCATACTTAACACTTCAGTCTTCTTTCCGGAATCTAAAAGCCTCTTTTCTAATATTGTGGTGACAAGATTTAGCTTATTGCGGCATAAACGGGATCTGAGCTGTCAGCTGTTTTCAGAATACAACATTTGCGGATCTTGGGAACGAAGCGGGATAATCATTGTGCGAAGTGGTAAAGCTCCTATCTGAGTAGGCGATTATTTTCGGAAAAACAAAAGTTGAGTAAAGGAAAAGTAAAAAACGAGTTTTCAAACAAAACTGAGGCCAAGCCGTATGAAAAAGTAGAAAATAAACTTTTCTTCACACACAGAGGTGGACTCAGATTTTTTGATTGGGACATTTCTCTTGAATATTCTTTCTTTTCATGAATCAAATCACTTTTACCTCTGATCTGATCATACTGAAATATATCGGTGATTGTCAGCGAATAAAATCTGAGTCCAGCTCTGTGTGTGAAGAAACGTTTATTTTCCACTTTTTCCTGCAGCTTGGCCTCAGTTTTGTTTGAAAACTCGTTTTTTACTTATTTTATTTTCTGCCTTTTTCACGTTAACTAAATTATTCTAATATCAATTTAACCGAAGTTAATTATATTTTTACTTAATTCTAATTTAATTTTAGTTTCTTACTTTCTTTTTAATTTTCCGTTTTCCGTTTAATTTTCCGTTTTCCTTTAATTTTTCTTATATTTCTTTCTTTCTTCTTTATTTTGAATCAATTTTTGAATATTCGCAGGGAAATTTTTTTGCGTCCATACGACTCGAGAGTTTCCAATCTACTGACCGTACTTCGAAGACAATCCGAACAGTTTCGATAACTCGGACTACGGTTTACCGAGGTTTAGAAAAATTTGAAATTTTGAAGGCAGTTACGATGAGATGGTTGGAAGTCAGCACCATGGTTGCTGGAAGTTTTTTTCAGCTTATCATCACCGACATTTTAAGTCATGTTTGGTGCCGATCCGAAAGCAAAAATTTTTTCGAGTTTCAAACCGTTGAAGTACTGCAACGGTTTTCTGAAATTCAAATTATGTTTTAAACAGCGCTTTTTGGCTGTATTCCAACTTGATCCCATATAACATGAATTTTCCCGATTTTCCATATTTTCCACAGATTTTTCCTATTACTATGAAATTTTTTTAAAAAATTACATGAATTTTCCTCGATTTTTCATGACTGTTGAAGAGAATGTATTGATGCCAGTATGACGGGAAAAAAACGGATTCCGCATAGCTTATAAAAATTTTCCGGAAAAGTCGGAAAATTCCAGAAATTTTCGAAAAATTTCCAGAAAAATTTTAAAATTCTGCATTTTTCCTGAAATAGATTTATCACTAGTCATATCGATGAAAATTTTTCCGATGATTTTACCGCATTTCCGGGTTTTCCGTGGAGTTTTCCACAAAAGAAACTCCATGAAACTCATTTCGCTCTACAGCTTTGTCTTAGGTTGCAAAACGCTCAAACGCGTCCTTGGTCGGAAAAACTCCGGAAAAGCGTTTTACATGAATTTTCCTCGATGTTTTCTGCAAGTTTTCACCATTGTTGGAGAGAAAGTAATGATGCCAGTTAATAGGGAACTTGATACTGCATTATTTAGAAAACTTTTTTACCGGAAAATTTTCCGGAAAAGTCGGAAAATTTCGGAAAATTTCGGAAAAAATTTTCTTAAAAATCGGGAAAACTCTGCATTTTTCCTGAAACGGATTTATCACTAATCAAATTTGTACCAAATTTTCAAATAATTTTTCCTGATTTTCCGGATTTTCCATGGAAATTTCAAGATAGATTCAATTGTCACGCGACATGAACCTGTATGCCAAATTTTAGCTCGCTGTGATGACGAAAAGTGGGTCTACGAGAGTGTCGAAAATAGTAAAAAATAAATATACAGACAGACAAATTCGTGTACGAGTTAAAGGGACGGGCTGGCCTCAAAAAAAGATTATTCTCGTTTTGAGTTTTGCGAAAAGTAGATCCAAAAATTTTTGCTCGTGTTAATTAAAATCCACTGAAAAGTTTTGTTCTACAAATAATAAAATCAACCTTTTATCGCTCATAGAATAATAAAAGCTGAATTTAATTCTAATTAAATCGAAAAGTTGTAATTAATCCTAATTAATAGAAAAAGTGTTTGCTCAATAGAAATTGTATTGGCTGCTAATTAACCCCGGCAATTATATCAAGCAGTGCCCAATTGAAGTAGAAGCTAATACATAGGTATTGTGTCTGGGCGGGACTTCCAGAGAAGTGCTCTCATACAAAAGTCTCCTCATATCAAACGTCTTCGATATGAAGTGGCCTAAGCCGCTAAGAAAAACGGAAGTCCAGTAGTCCCGAGCTCTGGAAGTACCAGTCTCTGACACAGTAGCACATCACAACTAAAATATCATACTTTCAGTTGTGCTCATACAGTCAATCAGTTTACTGTCGATTAAATTTAAGTCTGCAAGCCTCTTTAAGCTAATTAAACTAAAAATTCCGCTAAATTCTCAAATTGTACATTTGTATCATATGCAATGAATTCAAAAAATTTCCAAATGTCGCTGGCAACCCTATGTTCTCCATCATCCATCAATGCTACCTCGAATGTAGACAGAATATAAGACAGTAGGCACAAGCACAGATTTACCAGAAAATTATTTTGATGACAGCTAAGTTTAGCCATTTTAGGCGGAGTTAAGGTCTTTGAGTCTCAGTAAAAAATCGAATAAATCCTTTCAACCTGAACGGCTGTTTTTCCAGAATTACTACTCAGAGTTTTTTTTTAAATCGTGTTCAGATTTTAGTAGTTTTAGCCCAGGAGATTCATATTGAAAAGCGGCATATTAGGGTAGTACTAACTTTATATGTATCTCTCTTTGTCCAAGCAACTTCATATTTCCTTTCTAACATAAATTTAATCTTTGTCCACTGGAGTCTAAAGGCCTACGGAAATGGGCTGCTGCTATGAAAAGCCAGACAAAAATACAAAAAAAAAACATTATTTTCATTTTCTGAGGAAGTGTTCCCATTCATTGTGCTATTTATTTTCTAAAATTAAACTTTTACAAAAACTATTTATTTGTTTTGGCAATATTTCAAAAGTGATCTCATCCTCTCCAGAAAAAAATTTGAGCGCGAAGGAGCTCGATTCTTCAGTTTAGCACTGAAATATTCATCCTGGCGATGAGCAAAGCTGAGTTGTTCCCGTAGTACTAATCGCTGAAGTTGACTTGTAGTTAGTTCTTTGTTTCTTCGGTTTGGTGTGCTATGGCTAAAGTGCCAAACACAATTCCGACGTTTCGATCTGATTCGATCCAACCCATTTCGATCTAACGGATGCATGAGCACAATTGTTCCGTTCGGTTTGACTTTGAAATGTTGCCAGATTTTGCCTTTCCGCTTTACATTCATCCATGAAAACATTCTTTTTTTTGCATATAATTCATGCCTTTTTTTATTTCTTGAACAAAAGCCTTTTCATGCATCTTTGAGTATATAAACAAATTTTTACAGATGATTTTTCTAGGTTATATCATCCGTAAAATTTGAAATTTGCTCAACTTCTCTGTTTCGATTCGATCCATTTGGATCCATTTCGGTGTAATGTGTCCACTTGCATGCATGTCTCATATTTGTACGTGTCGGATCGAAATGGTGGAATTACGTTTCCCCTTAATTCTTCAGTTGCTGTCGAGTTTCGTTTCCCAATGTCTCCTGTAGGTTGTGGTGGACGTTGCGCTGCTACTCTGTTGGTTGTGGTGTACGTTGGGTTACGGTATCATCGTTAAAGTGCAAATGGTGGTCCTATTTCTAGGCCACGTGTAAAAATAATGAACAACACATAATACAAATTTTTGTGGTAATTTTATTCGTTACCTGAGATTTGTGCGCCGGTAGGGCTTACATTCGCATCCATAATTATAGTTTCCCATGATCGTAACGGAGGAATGCGCTGTTTTTGCTCGATTTTCTTCTCTAATCTTGTCTTCATATTGGCCACCTGCTTATACCCTAGATGAAATCTATAGGGAAGGTATACTAAGTTTGTCATTCCATTTGTAACATCCCGAAATAATGATGGTAGAGCAAAATGGATTGGACACCCACGCATAATATTAAAAGTTATTTTGATTTTTGTATGTCCTCTCGTCTGTCCATCCGTCCGTCAGTCTGTGCGCACGATAACACGAGAACGCGTATACTTAGAGAGCTGAAATTTTGTACACGGACTTTAAAAAAAAAGTAAAATTAAGTTCAAAAATGAGACAAATCGGGCAACTCATTCGTGGGGTTGCCATACAACAATTTCGTTTTCCACTAGATATTTGGACACTGCCTGAGAGCGCCTCAACGTAAAGAGCTGAAATTTAGTACATGGTAATACAATGAAATACTAGCAAATAAAATTTTAAAAATGGACTAAATCGGGCAACTCCTTCTTGGTGTTGCCATATAAAAATTTAGGCCATTTGCGTATACTGTGAAAACCATGAGTTCAAGACATTTTTATTGTACCAGAAATTTCTTCAGAATACGAAATCCTATCAAATTTGTTATATTCATTTTTTCTGTCCGACGAACCGTTCTAGAAATATATGCGAAAAACCACTTCAAAAATCAAACTTACACAGAATGGTGACAATACGAAATTTCATACGGGCATTCGTCTAGACTCTAGAGTATCATAAGAATTGGTCTTAGACCAATTCTAGCTTTTTTACTTGTTCATTAATCCTTTTGAGGTCGTTTCATTTCCATACAGCTGTCCGTACTGTGTGACAGATTTCTCAATAGCCGCTTGATTCTTTGCTTTTTTCTCAAGGAATTGAGATTTTTCAAATATTACCGGGTAGTGTTTTACCCTTTCGGGAATTAATTTACATTCAGATTGCTCATTGCGGTGGGCTTGTGGCTCTAAATGATAGTCCAATAGTTTTTCGTCACTTGTCATCTTCTTTAATCACAAATATTCAGGAATTTAACACATCTCACTCAAATGCGAAATCAAAACTCCGAGTATCAACTTCCAAGGGTATCTACTGCACTACTGCAAGTTTTAATTTGTTCGGCGTCACAACGTATCGTGGCGCTCACGCGTGCCAACCTTTTCCTTTTTTTTGTCAGGATTTGCTTGCAAAGAAAAGGAGAAGATTGTAAATAAGAAATGGGGGGAAAGTAGTCAGCGAAGCGCGATGCTGAACAAGGTGAAAGCTGTATAAGAGGAAAGCATGCATACTTGATAGAAGAAATTTGTTGGTTTGTTGTTTAAAGTGTTTAAGCTGTACTGTTGATCGCATTGGCATATCCTTATGGAAAATAGTGTGAGTACGTGGAATGGTATGAATGACGTTGAAGTCATTATATTTGGAATGACGTGCACGCATTGTTGGGTACAGCCCACAAGAAGGATACTATTTATAAATAGGCACATGCTTCTGCGAGTTAAAAATTCAGATTTTTGACTGTATGGGTACTGTAGTAATGCTAGGCAGATGGCCCATGATGCAATGAAGTTCTGTGCTCATGTAAGTCAGAATAATAAAATAGCAGACATTGAGAAAGAGAGAGAAAGAGAGAGATAGAGATAGAGAGAGAGAGAGAGAGAAATGAGAAAGACAGACATAGCCTCTTGGGCAGGGGGCGAAAGGATTTCTTAGTTGATGAATAAGTTGATAAATGACGGAAATCAGGTATGTATGTTAGTATGCATGGTCAGCTATAAGATCCAAATGGTGAATCTCGAAGCCTATCCAGACTGAATTGGGCATATCTTAACCTTCACGTGGTCCCCTCTGACAGAGCTCATAAGGGTTGTATTACCTATATAGGCCAAGTACAATTCTTTTAGACGTTGCTAATAAGATCTAGGCCCGAACGGAGTTACCAGTACCGTTTAAAACACAATATCCTGCACGAAGGTATGAAACTGGGAGTATTCATGGTCCGTTGATCATGCTTTACGAGAGCTATACCAAACGGGCGGCCCGACATTGGCTAACTTGGTACTACGGGGTTAGAGAAGCCCTGGATAACAAGGTTTTATCCACTTCAACTTTATGGGAGCATCGTAGTGGCTGTGGTGAAGGGTACCGTGACCCTAGATCGGCAGAGATTGGATAGGTCTCGCTTCTACCAGTAAGTTGATGTCATGTTATGCTCTTTTAGCACACTGGTACTCATTGTTGCGACATGAGGAACGTGATTGTCCATTACAATCCGAGCATGAAGAATGCCGTGAGATTAAGCCATATTTGGCAGGTGCTCACGTAAAACCAGAAGGAACTTTCTGTAAATAGGAAATAACGCAAAACCTTTCTACTTGTGAGCTCTACCTTTTACTTATACCTTTAGCTTTGAAGGAAATACTTTAGTTTTATAAATATGACCTAATGAAGCAATGGTAGACACTGTTAGTATACAGAAACTTTTACAGGCACATTTATGTAGTCATAATGTGTTGTGCTCATTGAGGGATATTACCATATGGGAAATGCAACAAAACATTTTCGAATCAACGGTCGTTATAGTGACGCCATGGGGTTTAAAATAGAAATACAGAATTATTAAGGCCCAAAATATTCATTGCGTATCTTTTCCACCCATTCATAATTAAATCAATCTTTGATAGTGTTTGTAAAATTAATTCATTCTTAGATTCTATGCAACAAAAATTCATTCACAACAAAGGCCACTTGAATCAAAGTGAACTCTCATATCTTCTAAATTCTCTCCAATAAGATTTCAGTTAGGCTTTCAATACAAATGTGCATTTTAGAGTAGAAATCAATTGCATTGAATTATATTTTCCTAAAATCTGTAAAGTACCTACCTATGTGTGTATGAATACATTTTGAAAGCCATTAATGAACTCGTTTTTCCATCTTCACACATTACAGAAGAGTGCTTTAAGTAAATATACTACACCAGGAAACATATGAGGGACGTGCAAATTAGAAATGAGGACAAAACTCCTCTTTTCCATGAGAACAATTTCCTTAATAATCGAACAAATCTAAACGATTTTGTAAATTTTCTGTGACCAATTTCCTTTCATTTGCACGTATTCAACCATTTCAAATGACCACGACTAGCTCAACTGCTCTCTAAATTTTATCCTAATTAAATTCGTCAAAGTCCATCAAAAGCTTTAGATTATTTGCAATACCTACCTGGGTAGATACCTACTAGGTGAACTTTGTGAAATTTACCAGAAACTGAATGCTGGTATTGAAACTTCTAGAGCCAGTCCAAATGTAGATCCTTCATTGATAACCCTTGGGTTGAAGAGTAGAGAAAATTAAATATTTCGCCAAAGCAGAGGATTTCGAAACTGTAGTAGAAAATTTTAGAACAAGAAAAAATAAATAAACTATTCCTTCCTGCTTATTATCGATTTTAGATGAATAATTTTTTTTTTTATGAAACAAAACTGAAATTTTAAATTATCTACAATCTTCAATAAAACGAAAATTCACCAATTATCAGAACACTGCCAAAGTATATGTAAGTCCAATTAATTTTCTTTTTATATTATTTTTTTCTTTCATTTTATTATTCCTTTATATCCCCCCAATAAACGCCTCTTTTATGGGTGTTTTTGAGTATTCAGAGCTAATGAAGTAAATAACGAGCCCTAAATAGGATTTTTATACATCCAAACTGATAGAAAATCGATGCTCGTAAAAAGAATTCTTTGGTGATGATTTGGACTTTTACGAATTAAAAAATGAGAAACACATCAGCGATTTCGTGGGTGAATTTAATGGTTATATAAAAAAACCACAAATTTTTTTTGTTTCGATTTCTATTTCTTGAAATTCCTGAGATAATTGAGTTTAATTGCGATGTAATATTGTCATTAAAATTGATTAAATACGGATGAAAGATCTGATAATAGAGAAGATAGAGACAGACTATAATTGGTATTTTATTGAATAGTTACCTACTGCTTAATGCCCAGTATTGAAAACAGCCATTAAAGATTTTATAATTATATACACCAACACATAGTTCAATCCATGTAAAGACGTAAATTAAGCATAATCTGTAGATTCAAATTTTTCATTAAGGTGGAAAGTCTTTTTTTTTTTGTGAAATGAAAAGAGATTTTTTTTTATGATAATATATTCGTACTGTAGAAATGCAATCGTGCAACCACCGTGATGTTTTAAAGTAGATAAAAAGCGTACATGTGATGAAATCCTTTGAAGAGTAGTCGATCGGATTTTCATTTCGAATTATTTGAATTAAAGCAAACTGATTGAAATCGTGAAAAAGTGAAAATAAAGTTTATCAAATAGTTATTACACAATCCTGCTTCAGATACGAACATTTCTTTGTTTATTTATTTGGTATTACACTTTATTTTCTACTTTACAAAATATGAAATAATTAAGTGAGACTTGCAGCTAGACACCAAGAATATCATATACAAAGAAATAGACAAACATATTTTTTTTTTGCATATTTTTTGGCATATACCTACATATATTCATTCCAGTTTGTGCACGCATAAGTAAATAGATTTTAATTATAATTTCAAGATTATATGTTTGTTTTCTAAAGAGGTCCTGTTGCAATTGATAAATTGATTCGAAAGATTTAAATTTCGATTTAAGAGAGATGGACTGCAGTGAAAAATTTTCAAAATCAGAATTATTTTTGGAATTGGATTACAAAAGAAATGCATTTCAAACTGATAGCTAAATTTATAGGTTTTTTATGCTGCCCACAAGATCGGAAAAAAACATTTTTATTGAAAGTTATTTAATGTTATCAACAATATTTGAAGCAGTTTAGCTCCTTTATAATAGTGACTTGCTATTAGCTGTAAATAATAGAGTTGGGAGCCGAATACGTAAAGTGCACAGGAAGGTGTGTAGAGAGCGGACGACGACAAGCAGCTGGTAAGCAGCTAATTTGCTGAGACTGTGCCTAGCCAGTAGTCCAGAGGGGTTATTCCACATTCGGATAGATTTTGTCACCTAAAAATATTATCGCCCTCCAGAACCAGAATTATTGTCTCTAGAGCAGTGTTTCGGTCCAAGAACCCTTTCACAATTCCTCAAGGTACTGGTCCATGAACCAGTGCCATATCTAAATTACGACAAGAGTTCAAGTCCAAGAACTTGTACTCTAGCGGAGAATAAAAGAGTTCCTTCGCTATACAAACATTTTGGTGACCTCGACGTGATACAGGCGCATTGCTGTATCATACAATCAGACATTTCAAGAAGACAACTTTAAATCTTTTGTAGACGACAGCCTCAATCAACATGGATCAATTGGCAAACCAGCAACAAGCAACTGGCAAAGAGATTCAGTCCAAAGATTGTGCAGACTACAAGAGGCATGGGATAAATTTGAAGGTGCACATAACATTATAGGAACCCATCATGGAGAGGTGTTGCATCACCAATACTACGTGAAAGATTATTACAATGCTGCCAAAGAAGTCTGCGAAGCTTACCAAGAGCAGATGGCAAGTTACATAGATGCATTGGAGGCGGGAGCAACGCCGATAATACAAAAGAACACTAGCACGAAGCTTCCTATTATCGAGAAGGAAACGAATGCACCATCGCAGTCTCTGGATCAGAATAAGCAACTTGATGCACTCAAGATAGACGCCCAGTTTGAATCAGACAAAATTATTATCTCCCAAGAAGTTCATAGAGTAATGAGGAAACAAAAGGGAGTCATGCAATCTTTAAATCGACTCCTCACCAGCTTTACCAATGAAGATCAACAGCAGTCTCAACAATATTATAAAGTGAAGTTAAAGACAATCGATCAGTATTGGGCTCAAATCGAACAATACAACACTTTGGTATGGGAGCTAACTGAAGATCCAGCCCAGGTAGAATATATCATCGAGGATTACCATGAATGGGAGGAACGCATACACCAGGCAATCATTTCGCTTACACAAAAAATGAATAATTTGCCCCTGCAAGCATCCACGACGAGTTCAACAGATAATGCAAGCATTAAGCTACCAAAAATAACTTTGCCTAGTTTCGATGGTGACTACCGAAAGTGGACACAGTTTCGCGACTTATACGAGCAACTAGTTCATTCCCAAGGCATAAGCAAGGCATAAAAAATGTTTTACCAGACCAGCAGCTTAAGTGGTGAAGCAAGAGCATTAATACAGCATCTTGCAGCAACTGAGAACAACTACGATACAGCCTGGGATATTCTTCAATCACGCTACGAAAACAAAAGGTTGCTTTGTACAGCACTTTTCAATAGATTCTTAACGCAACCAAATCTTCAACATGAATCAGAAGCTGGATTGAAGAATACTCATGATGTCACAAAGGAATGCATCCATGGTTTGAAGAACTTGGGAATTGCTACAGAATCTTGGCGTCCATTACTTGTGCATCTGATCATCAAGAACTTTGATAAAGATACTCATTCACTTTACGAGCAATCTTTGGAATCGCCAAGAGAGCTACCCACCATCAAACAGCTATTGAAATTCTTGGAGATGCGATTTCAAACATTGGAAGCATTGGGAAGAAGCAAACATACCTCTGGGCATGGCTGCCGTGTAATACAGAAATCATTCACGAACAATTCAAGAACAGCAGCCTTCATTTCGACAAGGGTCAGCATTTGCGTTATATGCAAGAAAAACCACCCTCTGTACTCGTGTAAAGAGTTCTTATTGCAACATCCAACAAATCGTTGCAGCATTTTGAAAAAACACAATTTGTGTATTAATTGCATGAAGGAAGGCCATTCAGTCACTCGCTGCACTTCGAAAAACAACTGTTCCAAATGCTCCAAAAGGCACAATACACTGTTACACGTGGATACGACAACGAGACATGTCAAGACTGACCAATCTGCATGGTCAATTACACAGCGCAATCCAACGAGCAACAAGGATGTGATGCGATCTCCTGTGCAGCGTGATAGCACTGCACTTCACCCAGCAACCAGCGACATAGTAGCTGAGAAGACAATCCTAGCTGCCCGCACTACTCAACTTGACTCCACCTATGTACTGTTAGGAACAGCTTTAATAGAATTGGTCAACCAAGAAGGAGCTGTAGTACAGTGTCGAGCTATTCTTGATTCCGAGTCGCAACTAAACTTTATGACGGAAGATCTAGCAAAGAAACTGGGTGTCAGACAAGTTACAGAAGTAATGTACATCAGTGGCATTGGAGAGCATGCCCAAAGGGCAAAACATCGTGCAAACCTGCTTTTACGCTCAAGAGTAAACAATTTCTCAACTCGTTTGGAAGCATTTGTACTACCAAATATTACGGCATATCAACCCGACCGTATACTCGATATCAACTCTTGGCCAATTCCACACAATATCCAATTGGCAGATCCAGAGTTCAATAAGCCTGGTCGGATTGAGTTTTTAATAGGTGCTGAGCTGTATTACGAACTATTGTCCATTGGACAGATTAAGCTCGGTGCAGACCTACCAACATTGCAAAACACTGCGTTTGGATGGATCTTTTCAGGAGCGATCCGAGGAAAGAAACCTGCTTTAGCGACATGTGGCATTTGCAGTGAAAGTGAAAGAACTGAAAATCTCTTGGAGAAGTTTTGGAAGCTAGAAGAAATTGATTCTTCGGACGAATGCTCAAACCTAACAGCAACAGAACAGAAATGCGTAAACCAATTCCATCAGAATGTCAAAAGAAGCAGGGAAGGAAGATTTATCGTGAAATTACCATTTTTAAATGATTCAACGAAACTAGGAGAACCCAGGCACATCGCATTAAAAAGATTTTTGTCACTAGAACGAAAATTCAGCAGACACCCTACGATAAGGCCGCAATACGTTGAATTTATGAATGAATATTGCAGACTCACGCATATGAAGAAAGTAAACCTTACTGAGATCACCCAGCAATATTATTTCTTACCACACCAGTGTGTGCTAAAGCCTGACAGTAACACCATCAAGCTCAGAGTGGTGTTTGATGCGTCAGCAAAAACTTCATCTAAATTTTCGTTAAACGATATCCTACGCAAGGGTCCCACTACCCAAGATGAATTATTTTCGATTCTTTGGCCAAGGTGCTGAAAGCAGATGTAAAGTTCTGTCAAATAAAATTCTCATTGTCCCAAAAATATCAGAGAATTCAGTATGAGTTTCTCCCACTTAATCTCTTCACAGCAAAATGTATGTAAACAAAAGCACATCCTGTGAAAAAAATATCCTAGGATTACAGCAACAAACATTAGGCTATCCCACAGGACTATTCTTGATGCAGTATGCAAACCGGTTTTCTAGCAAAGAAGGTGAAAAGAAGCAAAGAGGTATCTCTCCAAAGTGTATAGATTAGATTGGGATTTCAGCAAAAAACATTGGGATAAAACGTGCATTCACAAAAGCGCGGGAACATTATATGAGAATAAAAGCTGAAAACTCCGCCCCTTCTCATTTATTTACATTTATTTCGCATTATTGCTTACCCGGGGGTTACACCTGCAAGTACAGCTTGCATGCAACTTGCACTGCCTTACTTCTTGCACGTGTAACCAGGGCCGGATTTAGAAGTGTGGAGGCCCTGGGGCAACAAAGGAGTGGAGGCCCCTAATTATTTTTAAAATAGGTTACACATTTTTTTAAATTGTTTAAATAATTTATTGCACGTAAAAATAATAAAAAGACAAAATAAAATAAACTAGAAAAGACGAAAACGGGGAAAAACGGAGAATTCGGGGAAAATGGAGAGTTCGGTGAAAAACGGGTATAAAGTATAAACAGCATAAACAGGCATTCAGTGTTCGATTCCTCGTCGCGATTATTTTTTTCTCATTATAGAATCATGAATAAAAATAAATAATAATATCCAATTAATCGATATTCTTTAATTATTAAAGAAATCATTATTTCCTTATCATTTCTTTTATGCAATAAAAGGTATGTGAATAAATGATTCAATTCAATTGTTTCAAAAAATAATTATTTGCGTATTTATACAAAATACATTCGTATTGGTGTCATCAATATTATCAGAACCGAAATAAGGATAACCTCCGAAAATATTTATAATAATGTAATATTATTAAAAATATTTTCGAGGTTTCTGGATGAAAATGGATGTATTTCGTCTGTGTAGTTAGATAGTTCTATTGCGGGCTGTGGAGGCCCCTCTCTTGTGGAGGCCCCGATCTAGAGCCCCGGTTGCCCTCCCCTAAATGCGGCCATGCGTGTAACCTTTACTGCCATGCGTGTAACCTTTACTGCCATGCTGGCAGTACAACTTTCAGCGAACTTGCATGATGAAAAACCATGGCAGCTGGGAGATTGTAATTTGACATTTATTCAGTTTTCAAAATGGCGGAAAAGAAATACTTGAGAGAAATTGATAAATTTATACTGGTAAAATGAGATTTTCTGGGATCGTTTGCATTGCATCATTTACCAACAGCTTCCTCTTCATTTTTTCTTGCGATTTTATCAGCCTGCTACTTCCTTTATTGCTATTATTTTCCAATATACGAAAGACTTTACCCCTCAATGCCATTTAATAAATGAACTTGCATGCAAGTTGATAAGACATCAACCGAACTGCCTTCTGCTGTCAAGTTTAAAATCGCGTTGGAAGGGAGGCTTGCATGCAGGTGTAACCCCCGGCTTAGCATTCATCGTTGGTGTTAATTTGAAATAATGACCGGTTAAATTGTTGTAAGAGTCCTCGTTGTTTTAAAAAAAAAATATATACATTATACAAATATTAGTGATATATAAAAGGTATGTAAATTCAATTGTAAATTTTTATTAATTTTAGTTTTATAAGCATCAATTTCCAGTAAAATTTATCAAATGAAAAGTATGTTTTTTTTTGCTGTGGGGTGAATGTGCCATACATATTTAAATATGCATTTTTAGTCTACATTTACTCCAGTTCACATTATTTTTATGTAGTTTTTAATTGATCTTATATGTATTTCTTTCAGCCCATATTGAAATGAGAGATGCAAAGCAAGAAAAAAATTCGTCAGTATTCGGAGGAATATTTAAAAATTGGTTTCATACCCGCTGTCCACGATGAATGGTCACCTTTTTGCCTTTTATGCCAACAATGCTTGACCAACGAATCAATGAAACGAGGTCGTCTTGAGGCACAATTTGAAGGCAAAACATAATGCTCATATTAATTCAGATTTGAATTACTCTCAAAATTTGAAGAAACAATTTATTTAATCGTACTCTTGAGGCATTGCATTACTCATCGCTAACTCTTGGAAAAATCATACTGTAGGGGAGAATTTAATTAAACCATCAATATCAGCATTTCTTAAACGGTTATGGAAAAAGATGATTAAGACGTTAAAGCTATGCCACTAAGTAACAATACTGTTAGCAGAAGAATAAACTAAATGAGTAAGGATATTGAAATACAACTTGTTGAAAAGCTGAAAACAAGAAAATTCACGGTGCAAATGGATGAATCAACTTTGAGAGACAGTTAGGCCGTACTTATAGCTTCACGTAAGATATATTGATAAAGGTGATTTTGCTGAAGAAATGTTGTTCTGTAAATCATTAGAAAGCACAACTACCTCCAAAGATATATATATATATAGTAAGCCAGGCGCGTATCCCAGACCTGCAGCCTGGGGGGGGGGGGGGGGGGGGTCACAACTAAAACGTTCGAGGGGGAGGAAAAAGGCGGAAGAAGTCGCTATTGAATTTTTTTTTAATCATATTTACGTTATATCACGAAATCCAATTTTCAATTTGATTTTTAAAACAAATCGATTATATTATCCACATGTCGATCTCAGGGTGGACATTAGATGACTCATAACCAGATACGCGTTCTCGTGCAGAGATTGTAGAAATAGCTGCCGACGCAAGCGATTCTGTCACGGGTGAAGTAATTGACTGAGAGTGAGCTTGCTCCTGTAGTCACATTTAAAGGAATGGGAGTAGGAGTGCATGATATGTTACTGACAATTTCTTCTGATGGGAACTTAACTGATCTTGATTTCTTCTGAAAAAAGTTGTCAATGGTCTTATCAGTCTTCCGCTTTACACTTTCGCTACTATTTCTACTTCCATCGCTAACTGATATATCAAGTTTATCCTTCTCCTAGAAATTAAAAGTAAACGTGAAGTTATATTAATCAACACTACTGATTTTAATACGAAAGTACACGCAAAGCAACGCCAACTACCGCAGAGGAAAGCGAATGGAATTTATTTTTATAGTTTTGCCGTAAAAATTCTGTATAAAAATTCTAAAGAATAATTTTCAAGTAAATTTCCAATAACAAAATGTATGATAGTCAACACTCATAAATAGCTTTCGCGACCAAGATCTGCAAAGCACCTGAATCAATATAACTCTTTGGAACCATGGTCGGCCACCAGGGCCCGGATTCACTAATATGGAGAGTTGTGGGGTTATGAAGATGAGAGTTCTTTTGAAACTTAACTCTGCACTCGGAATACTGTAACTCGGGGAATTTGTATTGAGAAGTACCAACTCTCTTTTCCACTCGACAAAACTCTCGGCTGTGTTAGTTGTGGAGAAGTAAGAAGAATAATCTCAACTGATAGTAATCGATGTTTCTGTTGTCCTTTTGTAAAGGAAGATTTTTTAATTAAAATTATGGACTCACTGCATATCCTGGCTATGTTTACAAAAGCAAATTATGAAAATCCTTGCAATACTTACAGAGAAATGGGGATTTTGGTGTCTCAAGGTACCCGTTAAAAATTTTAAATCACTCGAAAATGGTTAATTTGATCGTCTTCCAGGACAGAAGAGATGCTATACAAAATTTAGAAATGCACGTTAAAGCTTGTATGTAGGATTAAAACGCATATACATTTTGTCCCTTAATTCGGTATGTCCGGTAAATGGTTTTGAAGATAACTGCAAAAGAAGTGAATCAGTCCATCTTAAGATGAAAAAATGTGGCCGCTTTTTGGTACAAAAATGGGCATATTTTCTACTCATCATTATTAAGAAGTGGTCAGTCATGGAAATTTCTTTTCCATGAGAAAGATGCTCACAACAAAGTACTAATAGATGTGAAATAAAAAACGGGAGAAATATATGCAAAATACAGGAACTGGGGTGTATATCACCCTAGTGCAAAAAATCCGTCTTTCGGTGGCAAAAAGTTAGATATGAAGCTCTCCATCTTTAATTTGATACCAAATATGACGCATTTTGGACAACCCCCCAATCAGGGATTAAACGACCCCCCCCCCCCCCCCCCCCCCCCCCCAAACCCACCTCCCCCAAAATTTTTTCATCCAATACTAATACTCAACGACCCCTCCCACACAGAGTTAGCAGTCTATCAATATTGCGATACTTCCCACGTTATGTCTAACTATCAAGTATGTTAGAGGAACGCGAATGGAGAGTTAGGGGGCCTTAATCGGGTAAAACGAAAATTCACATCTTCCAAGCTCCCAAACTCTCAGAGTTGAAGAATCCAGTAATGCATGAAAAATCTAAAGAAAAAATGTCAAATCTTTCTAAGAAAACTGAATGCTTGCGCCCTTGCCCGAAAGAGTGAACCACCAGAACCAAACCAGCAATTTGTTTGGACTGTTGTCGGTGAATAATTATTCACTAAAGCTCTTAGAAACAATTTGCATGTATATTTCTAAGAAAACTTTAATGCGACCCTACGAACATAAAACGTTTTGAACAACTCAGGCTTGGATCAGTATCGCCATGGAAAATCAACGGGTGGCTAGGCGTTGATTGCATGGAACTATGGTTTTACTGGAAGAACCCTAATTCAAAATTCGTTAAGTCAGTTTTTATGCTTCTGTTGCGAGCTCCCCACCCAAGTTGCCCTGTCATGATTTTATGTCGGAAAATCAGATAGGTAAAAAAACATTATGATCGCTGACCAATTTCTTAAAACAGTCACACTTTCAGATCTCGAAATTGTGTGCTTTTTCATCTATAGGCGTAATCGGTGCAACAAAAATATAAAAGCTTCATATTAACCGGGCTGCTAAGCATTGCGTGCCTTTTTCTAAACAATCTTATACTCAAAACTAATATGTAGTATTCCAAAATTAGTTTCTATTCTGTGATAGGTGTGAATAAATGACTTTTCGACACTACATAAAATACAAGAAAATTCTAAAAAAATCATACACGTTTCAAAGACGAAGAGCTACGACCAAATGACTATTATACCCACTCCAGAATCCACTATTATTATTCAAAGAAGACAAACATACGCCCAGCGTTACAGCACCAGCATTAATCGCTGGCGATAACAACACATTGTGGCCGTACCATACGAAAATTGTCCTGTTAAACTTTTAAAGTCACTCTCCAGCTTAGCACACATTCAATTCATCGTGAAGGTTGTAACGGAGTTTCGGTGGATGGCTGCGGATAGCTCGTCGGACCAGGGTTTCTAAAAAATGAAACTCCTTCAGTTACAATATAAATAAAATATTTCTTTATTGAAAAAAAAATAGCCTACCAGTTACACAGCTAACTTAATCTAGTTCTATTTATCACCTACACTAGAGACTATGTAGTGGTAAGGAGAACTTCACACGGCTTACCACTACTAGAATAATTCTGAACTTAATACTAAAGAGACTAGTTCTTATAAATCCAATATATATATATATATCCTAGATCTATGGTATTCTATACTGAAACTGGGTAGTGGTAAGGGGAACTTCACACGACTTACCACTATAATAATTCTGAATTTAACAAGATGATAACCTGAGAGGGAGACGGTGACGTATCAGAGAATATTTGATGAAAAAAAGATAGTACGGGGAGTAATCACACGACGTACCAAGGAGATGTTAAGGCGGGATGGTTCACGCTAACCTTAACACCACGGATGAGGACGTATGGTACAGGGAAAAATCACACGACGTACCAAGGATGTGTTAAGGCGGGATGGTTCATGCTAACCTTAACACAACGGATGGGAACGGATATTTAAGAAAATGCACGGGGATTATTCACACGACGTGCAAGGGTTTACTAGTGTGGGAAGTTCGCGCTCCACTAGTCACCCAGTAAAATGTCTGATCACCTAACTCGTCGAGCTTGCTGACCAGACTGATTTCTGTGGGCAAATGGCGCGCTTTATATAGCCGGAGGTCAGAGCTTCTCAGTGGCTGAGTGCCTGATGCTTCTACTGGCGTAAGTATAAAAGAGCTTGCAAGCTCTTTTGAAAAGCTTTTCTTGTACTTGACTAGTACATGTGCTGGCGAGCTGATCAGGCAGCCTGTGACTATGGCAAAAATAATTTAATTCGGTTCAAATTTGTAACTTCGTTACAAGGTGAAGTAGCGTTTTGGGGGAGGTCATGACCCCCGTGTCCCTCCCCCTGTATACGCGCCTGTAGTAAGCAAAAAAATTATTTACATCTCAATGATATACCAATGACAAATATAACATATTGTGCTGCAGATGGTGCTCCTAATATGATGGGGAAGAAAAAAATGGTTGCTTAAAATTGATGAAATATAAGAATCCAGAAATGCTTCTTGTGCATTATGTTATTCACAGGGAAAACCTGGTAGCAAAAAACATTTCGCCTGTTCTAAATGAAGTATTAAATTTAGTTATAAAGTGTATCACTGCTAATAAAGCTAGTGCCAAATGTGAACGTCTCTTCAAGTTATTTTGTGAAGAACAAAATGAAGACCATGTGAGACTTATACTTCACACTGAAGTAAGATAGCTCTCTCGAAAGGGAACTGCTTGAAAAGATTTTTGGAACTATTCGATACTATTAGTGATTTTTTAAGCGACAAACCTGAAATGAAAAAACTGTTAACGGTCGATGGTAAGGCATTTGTGAGTTATTTAGTCGATATCTCTGAAAAACTAAATATATTAAATAAACAACTTCAAGGAACAAATAAAACTCTTGTCGATGCAGAAGCAAAAATATCTGGTGTGAAGTGTGAAGGGACTGATACCGCTATACATGTTATTGACAAACATCTGAAAACTTTATCGGCTGATTTAAAAGAAAGATTTTCTGATTTTACACAAATTGATTTCCCAACTTTAATGATGCAGCCAATGTTAGTGGATTTGTCTGATATTTCAAATATGCACTATCAAGAAGAACTAGCAGAAATGCAAAGTGATGAGTAAATTAAAACTTTATTTAATATAAAAGAAGCGATGGCATGGCTTTGTGAGGAAACCGAAATCAAATAACCAAATTTAACCAAATGTGCAAGAGAACTATTGTTACCGTTTCCATCTTCATATTTAGCTGAATGCGGATTTACTGCCATAAATGATTTGCTGCTAAAAAAAAATAAATCGGCTGGATATAACAAAACGCGCAGACTTGAGACTTATGTTAACTAAATTGGAACCTGAGATAAAATATAAAGTTGAAATTTCGAAATTTTAACTCGTTTTTTTCTATTTAACTACTATTTTTATCAAAAAACACGTCATCAATACCAATTTTTCATATTGGATTTAAGAAAACCAAAACCCTAGCTCTAAAAGGACCCACTCGGTACCGAAAATCTAACGCTTTCTGTGTTTTTTTGCACTTTTTCTTAAGTATATCCAGCGAAAGTAGCTGAAAAAAGTCATTTTCAAAAGATAATTGCCTACTTTCTGGCACTTATTGAACTTTTAGAGCCATTTTCGCTGAACATGCTTAAGAAAAAGTGCAAAAAACCCAGAAAGGATTACATTTTCCGTACAAAGGGTTGTAGGTCACCTTAAAGCTCAGGTTTTGGGCTTCTTAAATCCAATATGAAAAGTTAGGATTGATGACGTGTTTTTTGATCAAAATAGAAGTTAATTCAAAAAAAAGCAACAAGTAAAATTCCGAACTTCAAAACAGAGAGAAGGAGGGGAAAAAGATTAATCGACTATCTATGTACCAAAGTTTAATCATCACCATACGGTGTACTGTACAGAAGTTACAGGCTGATCTATAAAAATAAACCTAAATGTTTTTAAGTTCCATTATTACCGTTAGAATCCCCCCCCCCCCACCCACAATACAATTTTTTTCTCGTCTAAATATTACCTATCCATAGTCTTCGCGGGTATCGCACCATTTACGGGACACCCTGTATAAAGAAAATAAGTGAATAACTATTTGTTTAAATTTTAAAGTTCTCGGTTTCTGGAAAATCGTTATTTTTAATCAAATATAATAGTGATATTATGATTTTTATTATTTAAATAATTATAAATTGTTAATTTTTATTTTTTATTGTCGGAGATAATAATTCTTTTGATTCTTTTTTTATTTTGTCAAAAATAAAAATAATTTGTTATATTAAAAATAATAATTGTTTGACTGATTTTATTATTGACGTAAATAAATAAAAATTATTGTTATTATTGGTGTTTGGTTGATTGCGAGACGATCATCAATAAAAATTATTAGAATTTAATTTAAGTTTTTATTATTGCATTACTCGTAGTTCAATTCAACAAAAAAGTATTTTTCTAACATTTATATCCAATGGAATACATCTAAGATCGCTAAGTATTAACTTTAATGCTAAAAATGCTGTATCCACACTTTAGTGTGTATGGAACTTCAATTATAAATTCTCGTAATTTTGTTGATGATCGTACCGTAATCAACCAAATACGTATAAAAACAAATATTTTGAGGTTTAATTTTCAAAAATATTTACTAGCAGCACAAAACTAGCAAAAACAAAAATAAATATTATCTTCGACAATAACAAATAAAAAATTAATGCTTAATACTTAGTTTTGATTTAAATAATAAACTTTAAAGACATAATTTTAGAATGATTTTGATGTTGAAAATTAGATTTTTTTAATAATTTCTCATAGTGAAACTACATGAAAATATGTTATTATGTGACTTATTCCCACTTCGAAGAACCGTCGTTTGGTATTTCATATTTTCAATTGAAAAATCAGTAAGAATAATAGAATAGGTCACTTTAAAAATTTATATAGTCAAAACGAGGCAGAGCAGCAGCATTATTTTTGGCACATGGATAGAAAAGGCTTCTGGTTCCAAAATAGAGATACCCAAAAATGGTTTTACAAATCCTCAATTACAATAGTAAATTATACTATTATTAAAAAAAAACAATACTCTTACTAACAAGAAAAGTTCGTTCGCTGTTGCCGTTTTTATTTATGAAAAATTTAAAGCATTTGAATCAGAACAATCAGGAGATATGATTTTTTGAAAATGCTGTTCCACCACAATTCACAAAATATCTCACCCCCTAGTGGGGCCGTCGTATGGGGAAACAACAAATATGGTTGAATTATTTTTTAATTCCATACAAATTCTGCAAATTGCATCCAAAGCGCAGCAAATGATCTGGTACAAGATACAAAATTAGTCCAAAGGTATCGTTTTCGTGTGGAATGGCTGTGTATACATGGCCAGTTTAAAAATTGATATCTTCAAAACGAAGCCAAATGCCAATAAAAAAAGTGTTTGCACATATCTAAATAAGGCATAGAGCTTCATAATAAAAATACAAAAAAAAAATATGCCAGAGTTCCACAGTAGAAAAAAGTACATATCCCTGAGTTCAGTGCTCCCTTAGTGCGTTACTTTAGGTATACGCTGAATTTAAAAATTCATATCTCCAAAACAAAGCCAAACACCATTACGATTCGCTGCACATAGATAGACAAGATTTCTAGCTTCAAAATTAAAATACAAAAAAAAACTGCTAGAAGTCTACAATAGTTAATAATTTTATTTTTTTGAAAAAAATAGTATTATTAACAAATTCTTTTTTTCCTTTGGTGTTGCTATATTTTTTTATGAAAGATGTAAAGCATTAGGGGGTGAAAGTTTCATCCAAATTAGATATATAAAGTACTCCGCATTTTTAGCATAAGTCGAAGAAAATTGTTTTTACCAACCGTTATTTGAAACAGCGTGCACTTAGAGAGCTGAAATTTTGCATATGGGTAACTCCTTCGTCGGGTTGCCATACAAACATTTTGTTTTTCACTATATATTTAGACACTGCCTGAGAAAGCGTCTACGTAGAGAGTTTAAATTTGGTATATCGTAGAAATTACATGCGGGCATTCATCTGGGGTATCATAAGAATTGGTCTTAGACCAATTCTAGCTTTTTGTTTATTATTAGTAAAAATTTATTGATATTGTCCTAATAAAGGAGCTGCACAGATTTAAACAAATTTGACAATATTGGAAAAACAAGAAATAATGATAATGCAAATTTCAAATAGTCCATTTGAGGATATTTGCCTGCTAAAAAATTCTATTTCGAGTTAGTATCCCCAAAATTTCAACAAAATTCATCGAAATCTTGCATAATTTCATAAATAAATGAAACAATTTAGCTTTAAAATGTATTTTCAATGTTAAGTAATGGTTTCAACATTGCAGAGTGAGTTTTAATTTATATAATGGTAAAATCTAAGGAATACGATGTAAAAATATGAAAGAAAACGTTTCGGTTAGAGCAGCTAGTACTAAGTAGTATGGAATAGAACATTGAAAAAAGGTATATTACTGGTTGAAATGGTAGACATATGTATATAACTCTGTAGGTACTATTAATTCACGCAAAACTAAGAAGAGAAGATTCTAATGGCTAAAAGATCATATAATTTATTCAAATTCAACTCAAACGAATTCTATATGCAGATAAAATAAAAAGAAATAAAAAAATCCACGTGGATGAGCTTAGTCTCAAAATTTCAATGACTTCTCCGTCAACCTGCTGAAAAAAGAGAATAGAGATTACAGAAGATTAGTTCTTGCGTCTTATTTCTCTGGTGGCCTGATTAAAATTCAGGCCGTGTTAATATGCCTAGAAGAGCTCACAGATATCAGCTCAACTGTTCATATCCATGGACCACCAGCTAGACAGAAAACAACTCGTGGAAAGAAACTCAACTCGCTTGAGTAACACGAAAGAGGCAATATCAAAGACCATTCATAGATATCGGCTCGCTCGATATTTACAATTGACCTGAGATGGAAAATCAAAGATTATTTGCAAATATCGGCTCAACCTGCTCGATATCGAGGAACAATATAAGATCAAAGATGACGTTAGTAGTTAGTAAGATATACTTCTTGGGGGGAAGGGGGGGGGGGCTGATTAAAGAAATAGTGGGGTATTGGCTCAGCATGCGCAATACTTGATATGGTATATTGGCTAATATCCAAGAGAGTGTGAAGTCAGTGTGATACTGACTCCACTCTGGATCTGGAGGATGCTGCGCCTTTTTTATACGAGCCAGTTTAACTGCCGCAAGCATTCTAACGAGCGTCACCTGTTGACCATGCCCAATTTTATTGGTCTAGTTGTCTGGATTATGAAATAGTTGCGCAGGAAAAAATAGCAAGTTGGACGCCATACTTAGTATTTTGTCTGATATTGTTTGTTGTAAGTTCATAGAATAATACTTGAGAATGGGCGTTATATGCCCTGTCAAACAGGTGTCGTCCTGGCAAAACAGGAGTTTTACCTATTCTTGATACATCATCGCATATATCACATTATAAGGACTTGGTAAAATTGACAAAGAGAATACATTCAGCAAAAGAAAAATACGCAAGAAAAATTCTTGAAAATTCTGATCGCATTTTAAATGGGAACGAATAAATATTCATTTTGTCACGCAAAATTAATAAAGTTCTAGGTCATCAAAGTGCAGTTAACGAAATTGAGACTACTCTCAAGAAAAAGGATCTGATTACCCCCATTTCACATTTTTCGCGACATAGAACTCGAATTACAGAGATTAAATGCCACAAATAAATTTCTGCAGTCTTTGTAGACTAGATACGTTAAAATATTATCCAACTCAGCCTCGACAGAGTTTATAGAATTTTTTTGTTTCAACAGATTAAGATATCTAAAAATCATGTGTTAGGAAGGGCCAGTCTTGGTTGCAGTGACAAATTACAAAGGGGGAAGCCTCACTGTATAATAAAAAAAAAAGATTTTTGGAAAGTTGGCTTAACGCTTTGATTACAACGACCCAAGAAATTTCAAAAAATTCTGTTGGGAGAACTATGCACTCTATTGTCCTGTTAATACCTTCTATCAGTACTTTTGGAACTCTTGTGCATGTGTGAAAAGATCTTGCTTTTCAGCTTTGTCTCAATCGGCATCTTGCTATCAAAGAGATTACACGAGTGGAAGCCTTGCTAATTTTATCGAATTGGCTGAAATTTTTAGGATTGTTTTCGGATCAAAAATTGTTAGTTAGTGAGTTTAAGTGTCATTTTGACATTTCTACATTTTTTTGCGCAAATCCATTTTCTTGCCTGGGCTTATATGTCCCAACAGTACTTTTTACTAAAGGGAAAAATAACATCAGCCAAATGACCACCACGACCACGCCTACAGGACCATATCCTTTTCATGAAATTTTCCATAACCAAATCGCAAAGTGGCTGCCCTATGTCCTCGATAGCCTCACGAATTCCATCTTTGAGGTCTTGAATCGACGCTGGGCTGTTGGCGTAGACCTTCTCTTTCACGTGGCCCCAAAGGAAGAAGTCGCAAGGTGTTAAGTCACAAGATCTCGGTGGCCAACTGTGATCACCTCTTCGAGAGATAACACGGTCCGGAAACTTTTCCCGCAAAAGATCAATGGTTTCGTTGCTTGTATGCCACGTAGCGCCGTCTTGTTGAAAGTAAACGTTGTCCAGATCAATACCATCCAATTCCGGCCATAAAAAATCATTAATCATCTGTCGATAGCGCAATCCATTCACCGTAACTATTGCTCCAGCCTCATTTTCGAAAAAGTAAGGTCCAATGACCCCGCGGGACCATAAACCGCACCAAACAGTCACACGTTGAGGATAGAGAGGCTTTCCAACAATAACTCTTGGGTTTTCCGAGCCCCAGATGCGACAATTTTGCTTGTTGACGAAGCCATCGAGGTGGAAATGGGCCTCATCACTCAAGATGAGTTTTCGATGGAATTCCGGATCATTTTCATGCATTTCAAGGACCCAATCAGCAAAGACTCGACGTTGTTGATGATCGGCCGGCTTGAGTTCTTGTGTTAACAGAACTTTATAAGCCTTAAGACCCAAATCTTTATGCAAAATACGGTGTAATGACGTTTGTGGAATGCCTAATTCCAAAGAACGACGAGGAATGGACAAACCTGGGTTTTCTTCAACACTTTCGGCTACAGCAGCAATATCCTCGGCTGTTCTTGAGCGACGTGCACGGGTTTTATTCTTCACATCACTAACTTGTCCCGACAGCTCGAATTTGTCTACCAATTTCAGTATTGCGGTCCGACAAGGTGCTTCACGACGACCCAAAAATGTTCGAGTTTTACGAACCGTCTCTGCAACATTTTCACCATTTTTATAGTGAATTTTAATAATTTCAATGCGTTGTTGAATCGTGTATCGTTGATTTTTATTAATGGCGTAGTTTCTACTTGTCAAATGTCAAAAAATCTGATATCTACCGAATATAACACCTCTTATTGGAAAACCCTTTATATATATATAAAGGGTTTTCCAATAAGAGATAGACAGACAAATTCGTGTACAAGTTAAAGGAAATGGCGGCAATAAAGTACTCCGCATTTTTAGCATAAGTCGAAGAAAATTGTTCAGCACTCAAACGGTTAAATTATGAGAGTTAATGGATGACTTGCCATTGTTCATAAGAAATTTTTTATAGATACTCAAGGAAGCTCATAATGCTGCCAGTTGGTTTGAATTATGTACCAAATAGTTTTATCTAATAGTCTTCCTGTAAAACTCCCAAAAATTTTTTTGTTGATGTTTATATCTTCAAATCTTCTATATACATATTCCTGTAGCCATATTCCATAGCTTGTATCGTTGGGGATCAACACACTACCAAAAATTGTCGTTTGTTTGAATCCCATCTCGACACGGTACTATGCTTTTACCATATCTACCTAGTTTCCTGTCGACTTTTATAGCTTTAAAGCTACTCCTACTTAGTAGGTTACACCATACTTGGGATCTTTCCGTAATCCTGCCACGAAAAACAATAAACTTTGTGAAAATATTTTCCTTTCCCTGATCCTTTTTCCAAATAAAGAGTTTAATTTTTCTCAAGAACAACTGTCTGCTGTCGTCTGCTGCTAAAGTTTGGAGCTTATGGTGGTTGTTAATATTCAACTGGAACACATTATTTCACCATTCTCCGACTGCTTTCATAAGAATTTCCTTACAGATATTGTATCAAGTCAAGTATTGTTGGAATTTGAAAAAAAAAAAAAGTTAAATGAGAACAAGTCTGTAAAATAATCAAAATTACATAAAACCAACGGAATAGTTCTTAAATAAATTTTCCTAAGCCATCTTAAGAAATGTTTTATATACTTATACCTTTTATACAATACCAAAAAAAAACACACACACACACATACAATGCCATTTATCACAAAAGCAAACTTCAACCACATTTACAAAAATCTTTCTACTTACATCTATCGCATCGCACTTTTCCCTTAAGTTCATCTTCTCAGAAGTTTTCTATTGTTATTTCCAAAAAGGATTTTTGCTTTATATTGAAAATTACAGCTATTCTTAAAAAGTCTTCCTTGCATTCAATTCTCGTGCCCAATTTGCATGTTTATTCCAAGAATACTTCAAGTTTCCCCCTAGAGAAGTATTATAGCCAGCATGTATTAATCCATTGTGGATGGTTATCACTGGTTTTCTAGAGCTTCCAGGGCATCTGGGGGTATTTCTTTTTCTTTTTCTTTTCCTTTTATTTTTTTTGATTTTTTTCGACTGTCGTCCTTCAGTCACAAAAACGAAAGCGTTTTCTGAAGAGATTTTATAAAAATGAATGCAAAGACATTCTGCATTATGGCCCATTACTGCGTATTTTATTGTTTGAATCATTCGAGGCGGTAACGATGAGGACATCATTTATTGAACCAACAACCAACCCCAAGAAAGCAAACGATTTTCTAAATGGATTAAAGCTTAAAATTTTGTGGTTTTCAAGTAGAGCAGCGAGTTATAAAAATAAATTCGTAACCAAATTTAATTGAAAGAGTGGAAAATGTCGAGAGGAGAGATTCCATAAAGGATGACATAATTAGCTTCTAAAGTTTATGCCTTCATGTTTGCGTCGGTAGACTATGTATAAAAACATAAATGACATTCGCCCAGAAGGATTATTACATTCTTGTGTAGGTATATGGAGATACTTTCATCTTTGAGTTTACTTTTTATTACAAAATTAAGGGAAAATGAGTTTATAGCCTTGGGGTTTTCTGTGTAGCTTGACATCGAATCTTCTACAAAGAATTAAGTTGATTTAAAAATGGAAGTCGGGCTAAGAAAGAGTTAGAACGCAACATAAAAAAATAAATACATAATTGAAAAAAAAACAAAGTCCTGAGGCATTTAAAATTAAAAAAATTTTAAACTTTGTAGCATTATTTTCTGTGATGCGTTAACAGAAGTTGGTTTTAATTTATGAAGAAATATTTTGTAAATATACAGTACCTTGCCAAATTATTAGGGACAGTTCGATTTTTCTGAACTTTCTACGTTTAAATGTATTTAATGACCCTAAATAGATTTGATCTCGTGTGTTTTCATGTCTTCTTCTTATTGCCGGTAGATACAGAAATATGTTTTGAAAACTGGCAACACTTGTAGTGTGCTTTATCTCCCAACAAATTCAGGTTACTTTGCTATACGCAGTGTTTGCCAGGATGTGGACGTTTAGGAGGATAAATCAAAAAAAGTCACAAAGTCTGCAGCTAGACGACTAGTGATCAGAAAATTGACAAAAACTCAAAATGAAAAAGATCAACAGCAGTTAGGAATTTACTAAGAAGATATATGTGTAATTACGTTAGATTTTAACAATTAATTTTTGTACATATGTATAGAAGAGGCATAGAACTTGAATTTTATTATAAATTATTACTCTTTGGGTTTGGATAATGACGAAATACCACCGTTGCTGATTTTAGGTCTGCTGCTCGTCTAGTCATCGCAATGATTTTGTTGTTTACTGGTACGTTGATGATGCTGGTAATCATATTTCAAACACGCAGACCTGGCCAAGTACGAACGAAAAAGTACTTAAGTACAAGTACCGAAGGCCTGAGTACTTCAGCGTAAGTACAAGTACCGCATATATGAAAAGTACTTGTAACTAAGTACTAAGTCTATAAAAAGTACTAAGTAATTTTTTAGAATCTTTGTACGTTGGTAGTAATATAATGAAGTTTATAGAGTTCAGTTAATAGATGCAGTGTGTTGCAAAGTTATAGACGCACTATGCAATTGTGCGGTACGCCATCTCTGTAGTAAAAGAGAGAGATATGTGTGATGGCAAAAGAAATCTTCTCTCTTGTTATCGCTGACACCAAAAAAAGTTTTTCCGTTAAACCGGTACTTTTCGAGTGATTCGATAGAAATGTGCAAAAAGAGTGTTGTATTATTATAGATGCATCCGGCTTGGTGACTACTTTAAAAAATTTTGAAAAATGTTTGTGCTAATTTTTTTGTGATTTTTATTTTTATTTATTTATTTATTTATTTGTTTATTGAAATACAGTGAAAACTGTCATTATGCCTAGAAGAGCTTCACTGAGTGATCAACAAAAATGTGCCATTGACGTGCTGTTGAGTCATGGTGCTTCAAAACGGGAAATCGCAGAGAAAGCTGGTAAATCAGACCATGTTGTCAGGAATTACCTGAAGAACCGCGACAATTACGGTTCTAGGTCCTACCCAGGAAGAAGAAAAGTACTAGGAGAACGGAATTTGAGAAGGATTTGCTGTGCTTCGTCCAATTCAACAATCTCTTTGACTGAACTTAAAGTAAAATGCGGGATAACAGCTTATAAATCAACGATTTGTCGCGATCTAAAGCGCAGTCCGAATATTGTCAGAGAGATTATGTAAAAAGCGCCACGTCTTGAAGTACACCAGAAGCTCGCGCGTGTCACGTTTGCTCGCGCTCATATTGCACAAGAATGGAATCAGGTATGCATATGATTAACTTTTGGAGGCGGGTCCTTGATGGTATGGAGCGCCTTTAATAATCATGGAATTGTAGAATTGGCCTTTCCTTCCTGCCGAATGAATAGCCTCGAGTACCAGGAAGTCCTTACACAAAAGTTCCTTCCGTATATTGCGCGCCATGCTGATGAACAATTAATTTATCAACAGGATAACGCTACGATCCACATCAGTAACTCCACAAAAAGCTTTGTTCTTGAGGCACAACATAAACTTTCTCGGCTGGCCGGCTCGTTCGCCTGATATAAACCCTATGGAGAACACATGGGGATGGATAGTTCGAGCAGTTTATAAAGATGCTAAGCAATTTAACACCATCGGTGAGCTTAGAGATGCCGTTGAAGCAGCTTGCCTAATCTTAACTCCAGAAATGTTGAAGCCCTACGTAGAATCAATGCCAAAAAGACTTCTGGACATTGTAGCGAACAATGGTGGAGCTACTAATTATTAATAAAAATCAGTTATTACCTTTTGTGCATTTTCATTATTGTTAAATTAAGTAAAGTTATTTGCGTCTATAATAATGCAACACTCTTTTTGCACATTTCTATCGAAATTTTTATTTGTGGCAGCGACAACAAGAGAGAAGATTTCTTTTTCCATCACACATATATCTCTCTTTTGCTACAGAGATGGCGTACCGCACAATTGCATAGTGCGTCTATAACTTTGCAACGCACTGTATTAATAAATAAATAATAAGTGGCTACATTTTATAGTTTTTTATAGTTTTCGACACTGCACATAAAGTAAAACTTTCACCTTCATTGCTACACTAATAAAAACTACTAGAGGTCCGCTCAAGCACCAATTGTCGCCTCCAATAATTCATAAAATTTCTAAGGAAAAAATTTCCAGTAAATTTCTAAGAAAAAATTGAAGTCTTCCCATACATCAGGTCGAGGCAATGTTTGCTTACCCGGATAAGAACAAAAAAAATTCATAACTGGTCCGGACCCTGAAAATAAGATACCAGCTTGGCTTTTTATACTTCCGGCTTCGAAACCTGTTACTTCCAGCCAGAAAAATTTAAAAGCCCAGGTGGCTTTATATTTTTACCAGATAAAATAAAAAGCCTTTCCAGCTTGGTTTTTGTAGTTTTTTTTTTAATAAAAAGTAAAGTTTTCAAAAGCTTTGCAGGAATCGAAACGGGTTTCACGAGACATCTTTTGGTATATTCCACAAAATTCCACGATAATGATTTGTCCCAGCTTTTTTTATTTAAAGTTTTCAAAATACCAGTTATTTTCGGTCCCTAGTAATAAGTCTTAAGTAACAAAAATTTATTTTAAGTAGTACTTAAGTCTTTTTTTACTTAAGTATTGCCCAGTTCTGGCTATACGACCGTCAAAACCTGTGTTTAAGTTAAAACGTGTGATCAAGTTGAATTAAAAATTCAATTTTAAATGTTAAGTTTTTTAGTTTTATAGTGAAAAGTTATTTAAACGTAAATATTGTTTGATATTGTATTAGTTTTGCTAATTTCTATGTCAATATTAATTTTTTTTATAAATTATACTTTAGTAATGTCATTATTGGTTTTTTCGCTATGGGAAAATGTAAAGACATTTCTCCGACAAAATATGCAGAAGTAAGCGTGCTATTAATGCACTTTGGACATTCGTAAAGGCTGATATCATGAATTGCAGGTGTTTCGAAGTCGGTGGTTAACATCATCTGTACAAAATTACGTCTTGGGTCAATTGAAATTTAATCTTAGTTAGTACTATGGTAAGGTTTTTTTTTCTTCGAAATGGAGCTTCAATAGCCGTAAAATATATCCAAGCGAAAGAATCTTTAAAAATTACGATAACCAGATGTATCGGTTTTTCTCTTATATTTAGAATTATTTAAACATAAGCCAGGCTCTAATGTTGTTGAAAAATAATTATGGATGTACAAATAAGGAATGTATTCACACATATTAAGTCATACATAACCAGTGGTTGGTTAATCGTTGCCGGAAAAAATAAAAACCAAAAATCGGAGATACTGATTGAAACTTACCTAATCAAAATTATTATGCTTCCAGACAATGTCTTACTTAAAGGTTGTGCATTGGGTCCTCATATTTTCATTTTTATAATTTATCATTATTATTAAATAAATAAAATAAAAAGATTACTCTTTTTAAAGTAATGAGATTCTTATTAAATACATTAAAATTCCACTTTAAGTTCGACATAACTTCACTAATAAAGGAAGAGACTTATTATGTCAATGGGATACACACTTGCTTTCAATGAAGTGCATACTCCTCACATGGAAAAATACTGAAAATTTATGTGCGCATCAATGAACCCCTTTCAGCCCATTCATAACTGAGAGACACTTAACCATGTTTGTTAGAAGGATGAAGTGAATTAATGGGTCGAGACATCAGAAACTTTGAAATATGAGACATGACGTATAGTCTGCATCTAAAATGCTAACTATTTTCTTTATCTTTGCCTTTTACCCCTATCTAAAAACTAACAAAAGAAAAATATACAAAAACGAAATGTTGACTTAAAACTTCATTCATGAAAAAAGATTTCTTACTCTTAGGCTTTTATTGGCGTTTTTAGCTGGGTATTTCTAGCAAGAAACGAAAAAATGGGGTTAGGTTTTGTGCACAGAATGTGGTTGGTCATTTTGAAAACATACGAACATCTTGAACTTTTTAAAATCGTGTTTTAAAAAGTAAAATTTCCGAAATTTCGAATTTTTTCAGTTCTAAATTCAAAACGGAGTGGAGAAAAGAAAGGAAAAACTTTAAGGGGCATTGAAAAGCTATTAAAAAAAAAATTATAAATCTTAATTCATAATTATTGGGTGTATTGCTCAGAAGTTATAGGGTAATGCGTCCGTCCGTCTGTCTGTTTGTCTGTCTGTATGTCTGTCTCTCTGTATGTGCCCACGATAACTCGAGAGCACGTATACCTTGAGAGCTGAAATTTTGTATACTGACTTTAAAAACAAAAAGTAAAATTATGTTCGAAAATGAGACAACTCGGGCAACTTCTTCGTGGGATTCCCATACAAAAATTTCGTTTTCCACTATATCTTTGGACACTACCTGAGAACGCGTCGACATAGAGGGCTTGAAATTTGGTACAGGCTGTTTTCATAGTAATATCAAATGAAATTTCAAAATGGACTAAATCGGGCAACCCCTTCTTGGTGTTGCCATATAAAAATTTTGGTTTTTAGCGTGTACTGTGAAAGCGATCAGTCCTAGACATTTTTATCGTACTAAAAAATTCTTCGGAATATGAAATCCTATGAAATTGGTTATAATCATTTTTATTTTGTCTCTTGTCCGGCGAACCGTTCTATGTATTCGAAAAACCACTTCAAAAATCATACGAAATTGCATACGGGCATTCATCTAGGGTATCATAAGAAAGAATTGGTCTTAGATCAATTCTAGCTTTTTTACTTGTTAAATTACACTTGAATTCCTTGTGAAATATTTTACTATACTCAAATCTACTAAAATTTGGAGACTCACTATAACCTGTAGATAGATCACTTTACTTCTTCTCATCTGTTCCCTAGAAAACCGGTTTGTATACTGCATCAAGAATACTCGTGTGAGATGATCAATTCTGATTTACTTTAGACACTTATTTAGTATTTTTCAAAATTAAAACAAAAACTACAACTATGTAACTATCCCGATTATTGTTATTGTCGCACTGTCTTTTGTTATTACTTCCTACATTTTTTCAATAAATCGTCTAAAATCCTTTCGGTATCTACTACCGCTAGTACCTGCCTAGAATGTCAATTTTTAAAAATTAACAAGCCTCCACTGCACCGCGAGTTGTTTTTTTCTGCTATATGGACAGAGCTGGAAAAGCACAAAAAATAAGTACTTAAGTACAAGCACAAGTAACGAAGCCCTAAGTACTTCAGCGTAAGTACAAGTACCGCATGGATGACAAGTACTTGTAACTAAGTACTAAGACTATAAAAAAGTACTGAGTACTTTTTAAAGCACTTTTCAAATTACATTTTTAGAATCTTTGTACGTTGTCAGTAGTAATGAAGTTTATAGAATTTAGTTAATATTAATAAATAAATACCTTTTCCAGTGGTTACTATATTTAGTTTTCAAAAGATTATTAGCCACCGGCGCCGCACGTAGAAAAAACTTTCACTTCTCATTTTCTAACTTCATCGGAATTTACTTTAAAAACATTAAGCATTTTATTTATTATTTGAAAAATACTTCATTTGCTTTTAGTAACACAAGCTTTTCTTTTCAGAATTTTTATGCATTATTGGAGGCCGAAAACGAACCACATGAAAGAATTGTATCTGAAAATAACTCCAGTTGGCCACTGAAGTGAATAAACATGCTGCCGAAACATTTTGTGAAAATCACTTGTTCAGTGCTGAACAATAACTTTTCCATTCTACGGCGCATAGTCAGGAGCCGCGCCGGGCGAGCATGAAGTAATGCGTCGTGGGAAGGGTCTGGCTCGAGGAGGTAGCGCGTGCTCGCCTGCTGTCACGTCCGATCCATTTCGAGTCGGTAACTTCAAAGATGCAATGCGGGCATGCAGGTAGTGGCTCGAGCTCGTCCGCACTAAGTGGCTTGGCTTGCGAAGCAAGCTTAAGAAGATATCAATGCTTCGGTCATAAAAATTCATAGAAGACCAAGCGCACCCGCTACCGTTGTCACCTCAAATAATGCATAAAAATTCTAAAGAAAAAATGTTCAGTACATTTCTAAGAAAAAATTGAAGCTATACCCACATCAGGTTGGGGCATCGGTGATTTTATATTGGAGTGAGACATTGCTGATTTACCCATGTTTACGTCACCAAGTCGACTCATCGTCGATTTTATATTCGAGCGAGGCGTTACTGGTTGTTGTCTTACTCGCCTATTCCTATTTGTATGTTATTAGTTTGTCTAGGGTTCTGCTTTGACACGCGGGTGAGTCACGTGTCTGGAAAGCTCTTTGCGTGCTTTAAAACTCAACAAAAAAGGAGCTGCACCAGAGATTGTGTTTCCTTCTCTACAAAGGGTTAGATATATTTTTATATAAAGGTACTTAATAGACTCAGAAATACTTAAGTAAAAATCTTGGTACTTAGGTAAGTACAAAACAAAGTATTAAATACAAGTAAATTGACGCAAATACTAATTAGAGTATTTCGTTAAGTAATGAAAATATACTTTAAGTAATACTTAAGTCCTTTTTTACTTAAGTATTGTCCAGTTCTGTATATGAAAAATAATTCTTACTCTACAAATAAAAACAAATCGCTACGCATCTCATTATTTCATTTTGTAATTAAACAAAAAATGAATTAAACATTTCTTTATTTTTTACATTAAACCATTTCTGGTATCGAAAAGTTATGACATTTGATCGGAATTATATTCTGCAGGATTAATAATGCAGATCAGATTTATTATGTCACAACAAGTAAAACAAAAAGTTGTTTGCTCTTTTTTTTTATTGTTATGTATGATATTTAATACCATAACAATGTTTAACTACTTCGATATTTAGTTGTCAAATAATTAAAAGCAACCTTCTATTACTTCGCGATTATTTTTGACTATTTGGAATTATAATTACAATATTTTAGTAATGCATAATATTCAAAGTTATTTCGAATTTTCCATGTCTCACTTTTAGAACAATAACTTAAAAGCCGAAAATTTGTACACGGTGTTGCTGTAATAATTAAATATTAAAATTAGCGAAATCAGATAGGTCTTTTATATGGTTGCTATACAAATATTTCCAGATTTACTGATTTTTCGCAAATACTGCGGGAAAACGGTAAATCCAAGACCTTTTTAATACACTGGACACACTATACTGGATCTGGTGAGATCTAGAGAGTAGTTAGCTTGTTTAATTATATTTGACATAATTTTTTGTGGAAATAATTAATGATTGATTTCATTGTTTTGAGTAATTAAAAGTAAATATGTTTTTTAAAAAACATAAAATTGAATATTGAATTCATTTAGTTCCCCCTATGTAATTGTAATGAAAAATTTACAGCTTTGGTTGCCATAATGAAATATATTTATGAGCACTTTCATTTATACTAAATTATTTATGTACATTGTATCGCATGTGTATGAATGTTGTTCGTCCGAGGGTAGGTAAATCAAGAAACTGACATTACGCCAAAAGAAAATCAACTTCACAACTGATCGTGATATTTACCTACTTAGCAATACTATATAGCACAATTTTGGACGCCCCGTAGTCTTTGGAGTTCTATTTTATTTGTGTCCATTTCAAATAACGAACGTTCACATTAAACTCTGCCTATTTTGTAAGGTTATCCTTCTGTCCAGTCCAGTTTTCTTATCATCCACACTTTCTTCTACTTTTCATCTTTTACTCTTAATTACAATAAAATTTTTTCAATAATTTTTGGATTCTTCAGATTTTTACGCATAGAGTATTAATACACAGCTCATTTACTTACCAAAGCATCATTTTTTAGTTGACTTTTATGTCCTATTCAAAAAAATATCATCTTTTCAATGAAGTTTCTACATCGGGAATTACCGATTCAAAACGGTTTAACAATTCTAAATAATTATGTTTTTTTTTTTTTGAAAATTGTTCCTTATTGTTTGTAAATCGCTTTCTAATAACATAACACTTGCACTTTTTTTGCATTTTTTACTTTAATAATTTTTTGCATTTTTTTGAATTTTTTTGCATTTTTTTTGCATTTTTGACTTTAATAATTTTTTGCATTTTTTACTTTAATAATATTTTTGCATGTTTCTTTTGCGATTTTTTTGCATTTTTTTGCATTTTTTACTTTAATAATTTTTTTGCATTTTGAATTTTTTACTTTAATAATTTTTTTTGCATTTTTTACTTTAATATTTTTTTGGATTTTTTACTTTAATTTTTTTTGCATTTTTTTGTTTTTTTGCATTTTTTGCATTTTTTGCATTTTTTTTGCATTTTTTTGCATTTTTTACTTTAATAAGCATTTTTTTCCATTTTTTACTTTAATGCATTTTTTTGAATTTTTTTTTGCATTTTTTTGCATTTTTTACTCTAATATCACTCAAAGCTTAGTAAAACCGCTGATGACGCTCCGTGGCGGGAGCAGAAAACGTTTCGGTAACGCCAACAAAACAGCCTGCACGGCGAAAAATGCAATATAACATATTGCAAGTTAGGGAAAATATCGGTGGAGGCATATTCGTTAAATATGCTGAAAGCCCACTCACCCTAAGTGCCACCATCGTTACATTTATCGGGACGTAGCAAGGTGAACTTAACACAAAAGACCCAAAAAAACATTCATGCGCGTTCTGTGTGAAGCGGGCCTGGAATGCATGAATGACGCATAAATTGTAAAACTATTATGCATACACTGTCATGATGCATAAGACAGTTATCGGATATACCAGAGACAACAATGTTATGACACAAACATCTAGACCAGACCACATACATATTAAATAAGACTCAGACCAAACTAAATCCACACAAAAAACCACAAACCACACATCATCCACACCATTTAATGGAAAATTTATTAGTACCGTACTAAAGTAGCACGGTGGATGAACTAACGTACTTACAACGGTGGATAATGGTGCACTGCTTGTTGTACAACGCTTCGTCTGTCTGCCCTGAGTATACCTCTCAGTAGCAATTGACACATTTCTGGCACTTGCACTTTTTTTGCATTTTTTTTTCATTTTTTTGCATTTTTTACTTGACCAGAATGAACACTTATGGTACCCATTCACTTACAGTCGGCCTGCAGGCCGTGGACTGAAGCCAGAGGCCTGCCGACTGATTTCAACATACACTTACAGGCCGCCTGCATATCCAGTTCTACAGCCCAACGAAACCGATAAATAACTGATAGTGTGTGTTGCTGCATCGTCGTCCGCTTTCCTTCTTTCCGTAAATATTTTAGCATATAAAAATTTTAAAAATTGCCAATAGGAGGATTTTATTACCGGCTATATTAATATTTAGTAATAATAAGGCGTTAAGGCAAATCAAATCAAAATCCAGTAATACTTTTTTCAAAACATTATAAATGCATTGACATGTCTCCGGTATAATGGTTTCCAAAGCTTGCGTGTCGTCGAGAATTTTAAATCTTCCAAGCTACGTCGAGTGCCTAGAAATTTCAAGGTTGCGATAAGTCTCTCTTCTGCGGTTATAGCACGTCTTAATCTGGTATTCTTTTTATATCCTAGTTGAAATCATAGGGTGTTCTACGTTTGTCATTCCGTTTACAACGCGTAGAGATAATTCCGCTAGAACAAAATGGATTGAACACCCACCCATAATATAAAAACTAATATTGATTTTTGCATGTCCGTATGTCCATCTGTGCACACAATAATTCCAGAGCGCTTGTGCTTAGAGAGTTGAAATTTTGCACACTGGCTTTAAAAAAAAAGTAAATTTAAGTTCGAAAATGGAACAAATCGGGTATCTCCTTTGCAGGGTTTCCATACAAAAATTTCCTTTTTCACTATATTTTTGGTCACTTCCTAATAACGCGTCAACGTAGAGAGCTGAAAGTTAATACAAGTCTTTTTTTATAAAAATAGTAAATATAGTTGCAAAAATGGGCAAATTCTTCTTAGTGTTGCATATAAAAATTTAGGGTTTTTACGTATACTGTGAACACGGTCACTCTTAGACGTTTTTGTAGTACTGAAAACTTCTTCAGAATTGGAAATTCTATGGAATTTGTTATAATAATTTTTACTGTTCGGTCCGATGAACCGTTCTAGAAATTATCCGGAAAAAAACATCAAAAATCAAACCTGCTTAGATGTGACCGCCCATACGAAATTACATACGGGCGGGCATTTATCTAGGGTAGTACTTATAATTGGTCTTAAACCAATTCTAGCTTTTTCACTTGTTTTAAATGTAAGGTTTAACCAACTTCAGTAAAATTTGAAAGCACCGGTCATCCATACGAACATCATTCTTCAAATCATCGGTGTTACTGCTTCTTAACCTTTTCTTATGCGAATATTTCTCGCATTCCAGGAGCTAATTTTTCATCCAAAATCTTTTTTTTAATTTTTGTCGGTTTTTTGTTTAATACAAACAATATAATATACAAAAAGCACAACTACAATTTCTTTGCAACAGCTATTTTATCCCTTTGAAATATGATGTTGGACTGTCAGTCGAACTGATAGTGTGTGACGAAATTGCAGTTTGTCTGCAGGTCGCGGCCTGACAGACATAGCCTGCAGGTTTGGACTGTCAGTTAGACTGAATAATGTGTGGCCTACATCAGTTCTCATCTGCAGTCCAGATCTAACAGTCCACGGCCTGCAGTGAATGGGTACCATTAGTGCATTTTGTTCCTCAGGACAACACTAATCTATAAACCAAAGCGCATCAAAGTCTGTCCAAGGAGTCAAGAGACAATTCCGCTCCCCGGACCACTCGCTTCCAAGTTATCTGAGGGGAAAAATCGAAAATCTGGCTTGGTCTTCCGCCCCCAACCCCCCTGGGTTGGGAAGCACCCTGAATGAATATACTAGAGTGCAAATAAAGCAGATACGATAAATACAAAAATATGCACAGTATAAACGGATCACAAATGACGCGGGACTCTTAAAAAAACTCTTAAAAAAATACGTTAATTTATTTCGTCTCGAACTGATATTTTTTTTTTATTTATACATTAATGCAAAAAACTTCTTGAAGGTACTCTCAGTTCTGGACAGCATTTGGTCCATACTCTGTCAATGTCCTTTGATTAGCTAGATTGGCTTTGGGCTATAGACATGTCTTGATCGTTTTTATTACATGAAATATGAAAAAGGTTAGGCGATCCAATAGACATTTTGTTAGTAGTCTTAGATTTGAAGGGTAGGTTAACAGGAGTGGAATTTTCTTTTTACATATGTATGAATCTCACATTTCTATAAAAACAAGGAAAAAATCTGGAATTGGCCTAAAAACCAATTCATATGATACCCTACCTAGATGAATACCCGCCCGTACGTAATTTCGTATGTTTTGTGCAAGTTTGATTGTTTAAGTTGTTTTTCGCATCTATATTTCTAGAACGATTCAGTAAAATTGATACTTACTAATTTGATAGGATTTTATGTTCTAAAGAACTTTTTATTACAATATAAACGTCTAGAACTGATCGGTTTCACAGTACCTATACAAGGCGTCCCGTAAGTGGTGTAATATATGAAGGCTACGGATAGGTCATTGCACATTCCCGTCGTAAGACATCAATGCATTTAAAGAAATGAACTGGGTATCAGATCATATTGCTTCCATACTTTTCACAGAATGTTTTCGGAATGCATCCGAAATGCTTAGGAGACCGGAAATAAAAGTGTGTCCCCTTTTAACGCGTACGAACATAATTGAGAAGTTTTGTTCTACAGTTCAGATGTATATGCTGGTGCTTTCTTACATCGGGTTATTTTCAGCTGAACATTCACATAAGTTGCACGTCGCAGAGCTGAATTTGTATATTTGTGCAACTCATGTAATTTTCTTCTAATTTTGTATTTTTCTAGAAATCCATATTTGTCTGTGGATTTCGGAATAGTCGTTTTCTAACTCACTATATTTTATTTCCACAATTCCTGTGTGGTTTTTAGGTAATGATGTATTCATTTTAAAAACCATGACCGAGGGCAAAAGTAACACGACACCTTGGGGTGTTAATAATACAAGTACAGATAGTAATTTCTTACAATTATGCATTTATTTATAATATATATTTAAAAGTGGGTCATTATAGCAATAAAAAATATACAAAGCTGATATTTGTATATGAATTATATTTCATTGCTTTAACTTCGAATTATGTTTTGTTAGTTTAACAATAATAGTGGATATTTAAGTTATTTTTGTAAAGAGATTTTATTCTTGTTTTTTTTTTATTTACAACAAAAGTTGACTCTTGTTGTTATTAAAATAATTGTTCACTTAATTTCCTTAAAACAAACAGTGGAACTTTTGTCCCCGCTACATGTTACTTTCGACCTAGGCCTTCAGGATGAAAGCAACATTCCATGTGTCTCTGAAAAAAACCCTTATAGTTCTATAACAGCTTCCTTTAGGAAACTGAAAACTAGGTCCATTTATAGCGTTCTGAGTCAACTTTGTGAATATATAATTTATTTAATTGCATCTTTATTTAGCCAAATGTAAAAAAATATTACTTTTGTCCCCGATCTCCCCTACGTTTTCCGGTGGGTATGTATCTCTTGCTCTGGTGGTAAACTTTTGAATTGCGTTTTGGACTCGCATCTTTATTTTTTTTATGATTTCTTAAGGACGTAGGATGCTCCATTTGATCACATACCTACTGTGAATTACTGTTGATTGGATACTGGTTTACTTGGGACGTTGTTTGTTAGTGTCTTGATCGGTCGGCTTGTGTTGGCCTTACTTGTGCTTCACTGAGGAGCTCGAGGACCGGTTTTGTGCATATCGCTATCATGGGACTTTCCGGTAGAGAAAACAAATAGTTATAATACAATATTCAAATATCTTCTTCTTGCATTTTTATCTACAATTAGACAACTAATTAAATAACATGATTAAAAATAACAATAACAAAAAATGATATCTAGAGGTATAGACAATGCTACTCTTCATGAGTTTTTTCTGATGTCATTGGTAAGTAACATGTTTTTATAACAGGTCGTGAAAAGTTTAAATCATCATATGGTGTAACGCTCAGAAGTTGCGGGATCTATAAAAATATACCGAAATATCTTAAAGTCCTGTTATCTCGGAAACCGTTAGAGTAACCCCCTCCCCCCTGCCCCCAACCCGACGCATACAATTTTTTGCTGCTATTACAACACTTACCGGACACCCAGTATGTAAAAAACTTCAGTTTTTGTATGGCAACACCAAGAATGGATTGCCGGATTTAGTTCATATTTGAACTTGTATTTATAATTTTTATAAAAATGCCGTGTACAAAATTTTAGCGAAACCGAAATTTTTGTATCACAACCCTATGAAAGAGTTACTCCATTTGTCCCATTTTTTAACTTAAATCCGCATTGTTTTCGAAAACGCCTGTATGCAAAACTTCTAAGCTCTCTAAGTCAACGCATTCTCGAGTTATCTAGCGGACAGACAAACAGACAGACATACATACACACGAACAGACACACGGACATTCAAAAATCAAAATAACTTAATAATATTATGCGTTTATGTTCAATCCATTTTGCTCTAGCAGAATTATTTTTATGCGTTCCAATGTTTTCATTATTTACGATATAAACTGAAGCGACTACATCCTTGAAACATGTTGACCTTTTTTAACTGCCTTCCATCAATCTTCACATTACCCTTCAGATGAGAAATGATATAACTCACATTACATGCTAATTGACAAGTAATTAATTCAATTTAATAAATTTACCTAATTTCATTATATGTAGTTGTCCAATTAAATATTGCAGTGAATTTCACACAGAAATGCAGAAATAATTTACTTTGTAGATAAAATTTTTCTCTAACCACCAGTCTATTTTCCTGTGGGCTCCTATTTCTAGGTAAATTCCATTCCAACTTTTACCTATCTCCATTACAAATATTTATATAGTCAGTTGCATTACGGTGTGCTTGCATTAAGACCATCTGCAGTACGTTTTCTTAGAAACAATTACGACAGCACAAAACAGTTATAATATCTTTAGTAGTTTTAATTTCCTTTTGTAATTAAATAATTTCACTAACGTCTATGTAATCACTGCATGCTAGCTACCTATCAGATCTATGGACCTTGGCATGTAGTTTACAACAGAATTCACAGAATTCATTTAAAAACAAATAAATTATTGAAAGTACTTTGCTTTGGCTATCCTTATTTCTGGACATCGGACAACATGCTGCGCAAAACAAAGAGTCCTCGTCCAGAGCTCTTATTCACAACAATTTATCACTCAATTTATCTTTGACTTAATGCCTTTATAGTCTTTTTTTATGATCCTTCAATTGGGAGCTTTTAAGCATTTTTGTTTTTCTTTTAACTTAGCCATGAGTTTATTTTGCCAATAGGCAAAAAACACGAACCGCGCATTTTATTGACGATATCATCAGTTTTGATCTCATTTGGATATTTTGGACGATAAGTATAATTTGTACTTGTAGTACAATGAAATTCAATGAAAAACCACTTAAACCTATCCACGGTATCGCCGTACATGTAACATTAGCCTCTGATGATCCAGATAGAGTTCACCGTAGATGTACGTCCCAACATGGTCCAGCCCATTTTGGTCGAAAACGATCAAAAAGTGCTTGTTTTGGACCCGACCATCTCCGATCTGGCTGAAACTTTCAAAATTTGTTAGGAATACTAAAATAGCTCACCTATATTTTTTTTTCCTTTACAACCTTCCCTGCCCCCCCCCCCCCCCCCGCCCTTCTGATTTTACAATGAAGGGACATTTTCAAAAAATCTTATCTCGATAACGGAGAAATCGATCGTTTTGATTCAAATGCCAAATGCAGCTTAATGCTTTATTTTTTTTCAAAAAGTAGTATTATTTACTAGTGAAAACTTTTAGAACTTTCTTCAATTTTTTATTTCACACATTGGGTCAAACCTAATTATGATCATCTCATTTCCTTCAAGTGCCCTCACAAATAATGAGAACCATTGCATTTATTTTAAGTTCAAGTGCTTTCATGAATTTCCTTCGTGTGTTATGTGAGCACTTGAATTTCACATATTTCACATTTATATGCCACCACCATTAAAAGATAATTTCACAAAGTCCAAATTACGTAAACAAAAACCTTTTTTAAGAACAAACAGTTTCACTTGTTTGTTCTTGTCAATAAATCAGGTTGCATCCGTCGAGTCGTTCTAATGACATTTACGACCCGACCATAGTATAAATTATGCTGCCTCGTGAGATTAGAAGATTTTTGAAGAACCAATCCTGGCAATGGGAATCATTTTAAAGTTGAGTTGGATTTCGGTTTTCGGTGCGTACAGACGGCGAAGTACACAGCACCCCAATTTTTAAAGAAAATTCTCTCTTTTTTATATAAAGTACAAGTTTCAGAGTTTCAGTTCTGTAAAATGTTGTAATAAAAAACCAAATAATAGAGTAATGAATAAATAAACTGAAGTAAAGTGCAAAACGGGAGTACGTTTTATTTAAATAAATTTCTTTTTACATAGCACCAAATATGATAATTTAAATAATTATCCAGAGTACAACCCAAGATGCTACGAGCAAACTGCGAGATGTGACTAAAGCGATTTATGTTAAAAATATACCGCGCACACGCATTATATGCAACGTTCAGCTTTTTACGACTAACACTATCTAGACAACACCATATTTGACAGCCATATAAAATTATAGGTAGGAGCAAGGTTATTACTAATCGGCGGCGGGTATCTGGAGGAGTAAAGTACGCGTAAGTCCACAATTTCCTGAGTGTACAATCAATTCTTCCTACCACCCTTGCTATGTGTCTATCCCAAGATAGAGTTGAACTAAAAATCACACCTAAATTATTAACTGAGTAAGAGTAAGGAATAACATTGTTACCCTTAGAAGTAAGGGATTCAATCCATTTATATTTATAATATTAACATAAAATACGATAGCCTGGGATTTATTAACATTCGACCAATTTAAGGCTCTAGCGAGATCATCATTCATACTGGAGATACCATGTGAAATATCATCGACAGAAGTGGATAGACAGAGTTGAACATCATCAACATACATTTGAATACTAGCGGTACATTAGCAAGGTCATTTATGTACAATAGAAAAAGGAGTTGGCCCAGAATTGAGCCTTGAGGGACACCTGAAGAGATACGCCTATAGTTGGAATGCAATGAATTGATGACAATGTTTTGATATCTGCCACTTAGATAAGAGCACTTAAGTTTTACTGCAGAACTACTAAAATTAAAATTATTTTTTAGTTTATTGCAAAGAATATTAAAGTTAATACTGTCGAAAGCCTTAGTAAAATCAAGAAGCACCAACAAATTCACCAGACGATTATCCAAGTTGCACCTGATATTGTCCGTAAGCTCGAGGAGTGACTCAGATTTAATTGACTTAAAAGCTAGAATCACATCGATTGAGGAGACACAGCAAAAAGAGAAGCCTGCAAAATTAAAGTCGCGATTGAAGTTATGCGAGAGCCATTCGCTCCATTTCTAGATTCACAACTATAGGCTTCAACAAAAAATTGTTATTGAGTTCATCAGGGTCGATGTCACAAAAAGTCTCAGATTTACCCAAACCAAAATGCTTGATATTCTTCCAAAGCATTTTAGACTGTAAAGAAGGATCAAGCTTACGAGAACAAAGGTTTGCTTTAGCATCACGTATGGCTTTAGTTGTATACCCGTATACCCGTACCGTACCGTATACCCAAAGTAACCTGTATGGGAGCAAACCACCCCCACCAGAAATCTCGATTAAATATTTTCCGATGCAAAATTCATTTTGCTACTATTTTCTGATTTTGTTCTGAACTCTTGAACATATTTTCCATTCCCTACTAAACCAGCTCCGAAAATTAATTTTCGACGGTCAAAATTTCTGCCCGAAAAATTCATTTCGAAACTTACTTAACCCAATTTTCGATGAATCCATTTTTTTATCGATACGTAATTTCCAACAGATCATTATAGGCATATAATTCCTTGGTTTGTCTGCTATTTTAAAATAAGAATACAAAAACAAAAGTGCTAGAGGCTAGAGGTCCCCAGTAGAAAAAAAAACGATACATTCCCCTCATTGCAGTGATCCCATACAGGTTACTTTGCGTATACAGTGACTTTGAAAATTCATAGATAAGTCTATCAAAAACGAAGCCGAACATCGCAATTTTTTGCGCATATGTAGATAAGGTTCCTGGCTTCAAAGTAAAAAACAACAAGTGCTAGAAGTCCTCACTAGTGAATGATACTATTTTATTTGAAAAAAAATACTATTATTAACAACAACAAAATTTTTGGTTCGATACTGCTACATTTTGTTATAAAAAATATAATGGATTGAGCTTCATTTGGCATTTGAATCAGAAAAATCACTTTGTTCGTTCTCGAGATATGATTTTTTTAAAATGACGTTTCATCGTAAAATGACGAAATTTCTAACCCGCCTAGCAGCAAAGGTTGGGGCGTGGAAGGCGGAAACAAAAAATATGGGATAACTATTTTAGTATTCCGTACAAACTGTGAAAGTTTTATCCAAATTGGCAATTGTCGGGTTCCGACGTGATCGGTTTTGTGTGGAATGGCTGATAGCGATTGGAAGCCCCTGACATTAAATTGTTCATATTTTCAGAATTTCAATGTACTTATGACCTACAATATGGAAAAAATTTTGAGAATGAAATCTCATAAATACAAAATATTTTATATGAAAATGTGGGTAATCCCTGGCAATAAATTGTTCAAATTTTTACAATTTTAATGTAATATAACCTAGAAGTGAGAAAATATATTTTGTGAATTTTGTGCATAAAAAATTGACAACCCCTGCATAAAAGAAATATTTTGGTTATTAGGTTATGAAATATTGTTAGAAATTTATATTTTAATTTTTATTAAAATCGGTAAATGGGTTTAAATATTCAAAAATTACTCACTCCTGGGACGTGTATGATACAAGAAATAACTCACTAACGAGAGGGTTAACACCATGTGATAAATTAAAATTCTCAAAATTCTTTTTTAGCTTTTCTTCAGTTTTCGTAATTGTTTTTCCACGTAAACAGTAGTGCTATCAGTTCACGAAATTCGCCTTTTTCCATTATACAAAAAAAAACTTTATTGAATTTCAAACGTTTTAAAATAAAATTTTCTCTTTTTGAGGCCCTTCAACTCGTACACGAATTTGTCTCTCTGTATATTTCTCTTTTACTATTTTCGACACTCTCGTAGACCCACTTCTCGTCATCACAGCGAGCTGAAATTTGGCACACAAGTTCATGTCGCGTGACAATTGAATCTATCTTGAAATTTCCATGGAAAACCCGGAAAATCGTGAAAAATAATTTGAAAATTTGGTACAAATTTGATTAGTGATAAATCTGTTTCAGGAAAAATGCAGAGTTTTCCGATTTTTCCGAAAAAAAATTTCCGGAATTTTCCGACTTTTCCGGAAAAATTTCCGCTAAAAAAGTATTCTAAATTATACAGGATCAAGTTCCCTATCAACTGGCATCATTACTTTCTCTCCGACAATGGTGAAAACTTGCAGAAAAAATCGAGGCAAATTCATGTAAAACGCTTTTCCGGAGTTTTTCCGACCAAGGAAGCGTTTGAACGTTTTGAAACCTAAGACAAAGTTGTAGAGTGAAAAGAGTTGCATAAAGTTGCTTTTGTTGAAAATTCCATGGAAAAGTCGGAAAAGCGAAAAAATCATCGGAAAAAAATTGTCATCGATATGATTAGTGATAAATCTTTTTCAAGAAAAGTGCAGAATTCTCCAATTTTTCTGGAATTTCCGGAATTTTCCGACTTTTCCGGAAAATTTTCCGACAAAAAAGTTTTACAAGCTATGCGGAATCATTTTTTCCCGTCCTACTGGCATCAATACTTTCTCTTCAACAATCATGAAAACTTGCATGAAAAATCGAGGAAAATTCATGTAAATTTTTAAAAAAAGGCATAGTAATAGGAAAAGTCTGTGGAAAACATGGAAAATCGGGAAAATTCATGTTGTATGGGATCAAGTTGGAATACAGCTAAAAAGCGCTGTTTAAAACATAATTTGAATTTCAGAAAACCGTTGCAGTACTTCAACGATTTGATACTCGAAAAATTTTTGTTTTCGGATCGGCACCAAACATGACTTAAAAATTGTTTTAAAATATCTCTATGCAGCACGTAATAACAATTTAGTTAACGTGAAAAAGGCAGAAAATAAAATAAGTATAAGTATAATAAGTATATATATATTCAAACAAAACTGAGGCCAAGCCGCATGAAAAAGTAGAAAATAAACTTTTCTTCACACACAAAGGTGGACTCAGATTTTATTCGCTGACAATCACCGATATATTGTATAGGATTTTTTATTCTGAAAAACTTTTCAAATACGATAAAAACGTCTTCACAAGATATGTAAAATATGTTCGTATAGAAAGTCCAAGAAGGGGCACCCCGATTTAGTCTATTTTTGAAGTTGTATTTACTACTTTTATGAAAACACCGTGTACAAAATTTCAGGTCTCTCTGCTAATGCGTTTTCCGGCAGTGTCCAAATATATAATGAAAAACGAAATTTTTGTATGGTAACCCTACGAAAGACTTACCCGATTATCCAAATTTCAAACCAAAAACCATTTTTTTTTTAATTGGCCACATGGAAAATAGCTCGAGAGCGGACTTTCAATGAGGACGGACAGACAGACAGACAGACGGCCGGACGGATGGACAGACGGACAGAGGGAAATTCAAAAATCAAAAATAATTTTAAATATTATGTGTGCGCGTATCTGACCCATTTTGCTCTACCAGCATTATTTCTGTGTTTTACAAACGGAATCACCAAGTTAGTATGCCCTCTGGCATTTCATATCCTAGGGTTGTAAAGCGTGCCACGATTGCTTTTTATTGTGAAATAAACCATTGATAATGGGATGTCCATAATAATAGGGAAATAAGAAGTGGGCAACATGCAAAAAGAGTATTGCCAACCAAGATTTTTTTTTATTGTACAAAGTTTGCCATTTATGTACTTGAAGAAAAGTAGAATGTCTCTGGCGCGAAATAGGTTAATGTATTCGCAGACGTTCATTGTGCTGTTTGTAAAGAAACATTATATCTACAACATTTCAACTACATTAATCGAGGATTATATGTGGTTCTCCGTTGAGGAGTTATATTCTCCATGTCCGAAGGTCTTCATCAGATTTTGACCAACATTTTTATATTGCATTGGTTTTATAAATACCGGCTATATAAGGTAACATCCGCAAAAAGAAATCAATCAACCGGATAACCTAGTCTTTTTGAAGTCGGTTAAAAAAGGAAATCAATGATAGTAATAACTTTTACTGGATTCTTGAAAATCTCATAAAAAAAGAAGAACTCGAGAAATTAAAATATTTTCAATTATAGATAAATATATAAATATAAATTATAAAATTTTAATTTAATATAATCGGTTTTAATTTCGTTAGTGGTGTACTCCGCTTTGGCAGCAAACGATTCTACTCTTGATTTTCAAACGACAGCACTGCATAAGATGGTCTAAAATAAAATTATTCTTTCGATTTGAGCGCCATCTGATATCAAAATTACAGACTAATGAAATATTTTCAGTTTCATAATCATCAAATAACCATAATTGAATCTGTTAATATCAATTGAATTTAAATAAAACAATCCTAATTGTCTAAATAAATTTTATCTGCGCATCGCATTCGAATACAATTAAAATTCATAATTATGTAATTATTAAACAGAAGTTCTCTTTCTCTCGGCATATGAAATTTTATCCATGCAAAATGTCAAAATTCGTGTTTGCTGTTGCTATTAAATTTTCCCAATTACCTGAATCAAATGGGCAATAGTTAACGCAAATGTACCAAATAACAAAGAAACGACCATTATTCAGTGGTTTGGAATTGAAATTCAAACTATAGCAGCTGCTATTCTCCTCCTCCTATTGTATATAAACAGTCGACCAATTCCTTTGTATACAATGCTACTCATTTCGTAACTAAGAAATCGATAAAAGGCAATTTGCAGACAATTTAAGTTAACTGCATTTTGATAGAAATGAACTACTGGAAATGAACTGGAATAGATATTTCTGTTCACCTGACCACCTCTTCGGATAAGTACATATCTCTCCTTCCAAAGTACTGTGGTACAACAATAAAACGGTAAATTAAGAACTTATTGGAATAGAAGAGATCTCTTGCGTTTGAGAATTTTTAAAAAATAATCAAATCAAAAACAACGAAAATTTTCTATTAAAATTTCTCATTCGATTTGAATTGGTTTTGTTGTTTTAGCAATTTTTGAAATTTTAATCGAGAACGTAGGTACACCAAACTACAGATATTAAAAAAAAACAAATGAAAATGTTTTCCATTTTGAAGGCGAATTAATTTCTGAAAGTAATTACCATGCAGAAAAAGGATATCATCGCCAACTATAACGAAATTATCCTATAAAATTTTACTGCCCTTATTCATATATTTTTGATTGGAGGAAAGTTTTTGTGTTAGCGCGCATTTATTTTATGGACATAACATTCATAGTTTGATGAACTTTTATACATTATTAAGTCAACTCGATTTTTACATAGCATTCATCTTTTATTACTCTAGGATTTTTTGTGCCGTTGTCTAACCCACATGTAATTGGATGATATTTAATGAAACTAATTCAACTGCCCCGTTGTCCTTGCAATATTTTAAGCAAGGAATATTGGATACTCGGATATGAGAGAACTTTGTTAGAATCTATAGATACAAGATTCATACCAATTAAGAATAAGAGGTATAATAAAGTGCTTCAAGGTTAGTAGGTGAAAAAGGAACAATTTCAATATATTGTTGGTATTATATTAACTCCATATATATATATATATATATATATGTATATGTACATATTTAGCAGTTACATAACTACCAAGAAAGATGTATATGCTAGCACTTATCGTAGGAATCGTAAAAGGCATCCATGCCCAAAAGACGAAAAATCACTCCCATCCATTTCATATATTTTCTGTAGCTACATAATAAAGGAACTTTTGCTGATCCAGCCTTTTTTTTCTTATTTTTGCAAGGACATGAGTATTCTGTCGGTTTAGGGATAATTTATGGCTGCAACGAGACTAAAGATGCCGCCAAAATGTTTCTATTAGGATTGCCCACGTACATTTGTGTCTTTTCTTTTTTCTTTTTTTTTGTTGTGCCCGCGCTCTCTTATTTAAGTCTTGTAGCAGGTGGTTATTGATACTCTGTAGGTTTATCAGTTATTTCCCTTTTTTCCTTTGCAACAATGTTGGGTTTCTTAATAAAAGTTGGACTATTCTGTGCACTGGTTTAATATATTGTGTACAGTGCATATCTATAGAGATGCAGATGACAGCATAAGAATTTGCCTATTTTACATATAAATTGAATTTAAATTCAAATTTCAAATGTGACACTCTTTCGATCTTGTGAGAAAGTAGGTGAGACAATATGGAAATAAATACAGAAAGAAACTTCAAAGTATGTATTTTCACAATAGATTTCGTTAGGAATAACGAGAAGAGGACATCTATGTAAGGACTTATTTTGCCTCAATCTCTAACTCAGTCTACCTTGAAAATGTCGATCATACCATTTTATGTATTTTTATTTCAATTCAATTCAATTCAATTCAATTTCATTTATTTGGTTATAATTTGTACAAATACAAAATTTCTCTATGAAGTTGAGAAAACAGTAATTTTGATTATATATGCACGGTTAAAATTGTTGGTATTAAATTAATATATAAATAGTATGTATATAAATCTACTACGAATTCTTATAAATGTAATAAAGTGCTTGCTTATAAGGGTTTATAAAACCGAATATTATTTTTATCTCGATATATACAGCGTGTTCCATAAGTCGACGTCAAGCCGGAATCGGGTGATAGACCAAATCATAACAGTTATCAGAAAAATATGAAAAAATTCTAAGACATTTCTTTTGTTTTCGAGGAAATGTACACCTTGTGATGGTTTTTTAGCTCCTGTTGCTACAAATCTTTACTTTTTAGCAATTTCATTTTTCTTATGTAATCCTGAATAGCGCTTATGTAACCTGCTGCCTTAAAGTCTAAGCCAACTGTTCCAGCTTGGAAGAAAATGTCACATTTCGCCGAACCAAGAATAGAAAATTAATATTTCACCCAACTTTAACTGACTGTAATGAAAAAAAATGTACTACGCCAGTTTGGCAAGTAACTTTAAAAGTTGGTGCATTTAATAAGGATTCTAAAATGGTATAACACTTGCTACAATATTTCTTAGATTACGGAAAAAAAAAATTCAAGAAACCCAGTTTCGAAAAATTTCTTTTCAGCTCCTAAAAATGATTCTAGTGTACCCAAAGCTTGCCGTAAGACCGTAACTTTCAGAGTTTAGTTTGACTGAGACGGAGAGTCATTACATCAAGTGTGAGTCAGACAGATAGTGACGCTTTCAAGTTGGAGATCCTAACTTCATGTTGAATTTAGCACAAATTTTCCTTAAGTTTAAAATTAAACACCAATTATTTGGATGCTAGGATTTATTATTTACAAATGATATTCAAACTGCCTTCCTTCAGCAGCAATACAAGTCCAACATCTTCTTAAAAAGGATCGGGATATCAGACGGGCAAATCTTCCATTGATGACAAATTCAACTGTTTCCGTAATTATGGAGCCCATGTTTTTGTAAAATTCGGTGAGCTACACTTTTAGGCACCCCTGTGCAACTGCTTGAAGTACTACGTCCTCATAAGGTAAGGAGCTCTTCCTTCAGCATGTACTTGTTTTGGAAGTCGGCCCTCTGTGGAGATTAGACGACGCACATTTGTAAAAACTAAATGATTTGACGAGCGAGCGCCAATATCTTGCTCACTCACACTTCATGTAATGACTCTCCGTCTCAGTCAAACTAAACTCTGAAAGTTACGGTCTTACGGCAAGCTTTGGGTACACTAGAATCATTTTTAGTAGATGAAAAGAAATTTTTCGAAACTGGGTTTCTTGAAGAAAAAAATTTTTTTTTTCGTAATCTAAGAAATATTGTAGCAAGTGTTATACCATTTTAGAGTCCTTATTAAATGCGTCAACTTTTAAAGTTATTTGCCAAACTGGCGTAGTACATTTTTTTTTCATTACATTCAGTTAAAGTTGGGTGAAATATTAATTTTCTATTCTTGGTTCGGCGAAATGTGACATTTTCTTCCAAGCTGGAACAGTAGGCTTAAAATTTAAAGCAGCAGGTTACATAAGCTCTGTTCAGGATTACATAAGAAAAATAAAATTGAAAAAAAGTAAAGATTTGTAGCAACAGGAGCTAAAAAACCATCACAAGGTGTACATTTTCTCGAAAACAAAAGAAATGTCTATAATTTGAAAAAAACATGACTTAGATTTTTTTTCATAATTTTCTGGTAACTGTTATGATTTGGTCTATCACCCGATTCCGGCTTAACGTCGACTTATGGGACACCCTGTATAAAGTCAGTTTATATAGGTACATATTGATTCTATCTAAAAGATGTGTTTATTAAGTTCATACTAAAACATATGTAACTTATCCATAAAATTATGGAATTACTTGTATCCCGAATATGGGATAAATTTAATAAATGGAATTATTAAATAAATAAGGTTGATTGCATTAACCAGAAATTGTGCTAGGGTGGGGGGCAAAATGCTTCGTTGAGATGATAGGAAGGGTTTTCTGATTTTGGATTCGCTTAGATTTGCTTACCTTAATACACCGCAATATTATTATTATAAGCAAGTTTCAAAATCAAAAAACTCCTCCTGTTTCCCAAGCTACACATTGTACCCCCCCCCCTATACCCCACCAGCCTTTTGGGTTTGTCCCGAGCCCAGCTATCATCCTGTGAAAATTAGCATCTCCATATGAATCATCCTGTATTACGTAGGATCTAAAACAAATAAGGACCAATAAAAGGCCTTGTTCGATTTTAATTTTTGTTGATTTTTTACGACAATACAATGAAAAACAATAAATGGGTAAATAAAAATTCTCTTCTCAAAACTTTGGCGAAAATATGATTTTTTAGGTCAGCCTTTTATTTTTAACACAACACAAAACTTGGGTATTTTATACTGCTTTTTTATGATATAAGTTTTGTTAGTTTTTCTTGATGCTGCCTTACATTTGATAGATTGCGCTATAAAATATATGTTTAAGTTTTATAACAAGGAAACAAATGAAAAAAAAGACTTTACAAACCTTCTTGAATTGTATAATGCGATCAATTGCCTGTTCATCGGTGAGTCTGCTTGATTTTTTTGGTCCAATAGCAGCTGGTGGTTGCAACCTCAGGAAATTTGTCACAGATAAAATCACTGTGTCCCAGCCTGAAAGTTTTTTTTAAATATAGTCAATAAAGTACATTGAATATGCCTAGGTAATGAGGTCTCTGTCCGGTTCTGTGTAAAGCAAATTTTTTCCTTCATTTTTCACCACTGTGAACACATGAGATTGGTAGAGTCTCCAAATGACGTTTAAATATTTCTGGCTTGCTAACGTATATAATTGATGACTAAATGTATGCTTACTAGTTCGGGACAAATAAAAAAGTATTTACAACATTCAAATACACTAAACTTTGTGACGCTTTTCACCAGCTGTCGTCGGTATTTTAATGTATACTCCAATTTCTCTTTGAGAAGCTCTACTTGTTCAGGATAAATAAAACTTTGTAACTCACCAAGGTTCTATTTTATTTCACTCAAATCCACTTCATTATCGGATTCATCTAAATTAACATCAAGATTCGCATTAGATTTGTCAAATTCATTCTCCAGTTTTCGACGCTTAACCCGATTATTCTCCAGTTTTCGACGCTTAACCCGATTATTCTTCAGATTTATTTGTAGAAAACCGCTGTTCTTGTTGTTTACTAGAAGCTCCTACAATAGAATTAAAAAATAACAGACTTGAGCCATTCCAGTTCCTAAATAAAAAATTTCAAGCATTACCAGTTCGTTTACATCGGCTGACTTCAGGCATGGAAAAAGTGCAACACAGGCCTTGGCGGCTGCTGTCTGTATACATCATGTGTAGGTTTGTCTCCAAATGACTCCTCAATATAGCATGCTATGATCGAAATTATAGTCCTTCTTGCCTTATTGGAGAGTACTCCAGTCGCTTCGTGTCCCGAAATTATATCTGCTCCACCAGCTTTCTTTAAAATGAATACCTTAAGTCCCTAAAATTTTCAGAAATGACAAACACACACATAGTAGATAAAACATAAAAGTACTAAAATAAAAGCTTACTTTGGAAGCTCAGATTAATGATGATCCAACACAAGCGAATGTTCTCTTAACTGGGATTGCTATATATACTCCATGGGTCGAAATTTCATCTACTTTGATGACCTCAGTCTCACGGACATTTGTAGAAAAATCTGCAAATTTTTTTTAACTAAACGAAACTTTAAAAAGTAAAAATTGTTTAATTACTATCTACATCAACATAGGACTTCGTTTTAATGTTGAAATAAAAGTCTGGGTGCATATAATATTGCTTTACATATTTGATGAATATGTTTCCTGAGACCGGTGCACCCTTAAAATTAGTGAAACCGTCAAATTCGTCGAAGGCGATGCCCGAGTCAAGTAAAACTTCAGAGTTTAGTTTGTGGAAATAAAGTTAAGGCTATTTTTTGTTTCGAGAAACTGGTCTTAACATAACTATACACACGTAACAGTACGCAAAATTTACAGTATTTAATGACAACTTTTATTACGTTGAATTAATAGAGTGCAATTCACTAATACAGTTTATTCTAGAGCAACTTCAAATATCTACATCACACCTTAGTAACCGAAGTCATCGTAATTCAGCTCTGAATTTTCACTTGAGTTTGGAAATTTAACAACCTCTACAATTCGAGGTGATGATCCGCAGCAAATTGTTATGAGGAAACCACTTTGCATTTTCGTATACACGCACTTTATTTGCACCTATGTAAATTTTTATATAGATCTTTACTTGAAGAGAACCGTACATCGAATGAGATTAATTTGACAATTTTCCCTTTATTCTGAAATATTTTTTTAAAAATAATAACATAATTTTATTAAATTAATAATCCATGGAGAATTGGATAATTCAAACTATCAAGTACAGTTAGCCAAGTGAGCGAAAATTCCAAGAAATTAGCTTCAAGAAAGGCAATGAAAAATCTCTGTGGCGCACACACGGTATACATAAGGCCACAAACAACAAAAACACTACACTTATTTCGGAGTACCCTCTACTTTGGTGAGTCCAAAATCGTTGCTCTAGATATTTCAAAGGCCTTTGATAGAGTCTGGCATCCAGCTCTTTTAGCCAAACTCAAAGCACTTGGTCTTTCCCTCCTCTTCTATTATGGATTGAAAGTTTTTTATCTAGTCGCCAAATACGTGTTGTATTAGATGGCGTTATATCTGAACCTCATCCTATTAATGCCGGTGTCCCCCAGGGCTCTGTTATTTCTCCGACTCTATTTCTAATCTTCATTAATGATCTGCTTTCCCTTACTTTCAATCCTATCCATAGCTTTGCTGATGACAGTACCCTTGATTTCGCATACTACTTTGACACCCTTGCGGATTCCAGAGGGAACGCCACATGTGTTAAACGAGACTGCATGATTAGATCATTGAATAACGATCTTGACAATATTCTCGCTTGGGGCAAAGTAAATCGCGTCGAATTCAATGCATCTAAGACCCAACGTTGTCTCATCTCATTAAAACAAGACCATCACTTAACCACTCCCGTTTCGTTTGATGGAGCATTAATTTCTGATTCACCGTCACTAAGCATTCTTGGCATTAATATTTCCAGTAAGTTAAGCTGGACAGATCACATCTTCTCGGTTGCCAAATAAGCATCAAAATGTCTTGGTTTTTTGAAAAGGTGTAAGAAATATTTCAGCCCATCAAATATAGCGCTCCTCTACAAGTCCTACATCAGACCTAGAATGGAATACAATTCCCATATCTGGGCCGGGGCTGGTCGCACAGCCTTCGCCTTGTCCAAAAGAGCGCCTGCAAGCTCATTGGCGATGTGGCAATTACTCGTCATATCGACTCGCTCGAGCGCCGTCGCAATGTTGGATGCCTTTCGCTCCTTTATCGCTATATGCATGGTCAATGTTCTGATGAAATATCTAGTCTGATCCCTTGTAGAATAGTTCCTGCACGCAATTCTCGCGCTGCATCCCGCGCTCATCCTTTTACCCTTCAAATTACCTTCGGCCGTACACTAAAATTCCGTGATGCTTTCTTATCCCGAACTGTGCGAATGTGGAACAGTCTACCATCTTCTGTCTTTCCTCCGGCATACAACCTGCGAAAGTTTAAGGGCGACATACATCGGCACCTCCGCCGCTCTCCTCATATCCCTTAATCCTTTCCCTATCTCCTTCCTGCCATGCTGTGCTTTGCATCATAGGGTATCCCCTGAGCTTGGCTTAATAATATAAAAAAAAAAATACCTCGTTTTCTGTAAACGGCCATGATTCACACATTACTTTGGTAGAACTACTTCGAACTTTGTAATAAATGATATTTCCCTTTGGTGGATTGTTGCTCGTTGGTGTTGCCACCATTGCCGATTTGAAATACAATGAAGAAGTATGATAAGTTATAGAGGAATTGTAAAACAAACAGGAGTATATTTATTTATATAGTTTTGATAATAGAGCAATTCAGTGTAGCGAGAATTCATTAAAAGGAAAAAACTGAATAATTCTCACACCAGCTGTATAAATTTGACTTATGAAATTTATACTTTTAGTGTATGCACCGCAACTATAATTTTTCGTATTATTTTAATTCAAGGTTTCTTTTTACAAGTTATAAATAATAATATGAATTTAAGAAAAGAGTCTTATATTTTGGGATTTTAATAATATTTTAGTATAAACGTAGGCCTTTAGTGTTATAAAACTGCGAATGTAGTGGCCCTTTATTATTTTTATAATATATTTCATTTCCACAGACTTTATAACCTGAAATTTATCGAATTTTTTTATCGTTTATACGTAAATTTTTAACCGTGTGGTAGCAAGAATGTAATGAAAAGTTTAGTAATTATAGATAATAAAGATAATAAAGGTAAAGATAAAATGAACGCCGAACAATGAATTGTATATGAAGACGAAAATAATAATCTATTCAAATTCATAATGAGTAAACTTAGTTAAAAGTAGATAGACTATGAGAAAAAAATTAAACTAATCTGATATAGTATTGGTCAGTGGCCTGTGTAATGTGCTTTAAGCAATACCTTGAACACCCTCAACGATTCTGCACCCCTTATAGCACTAGAAAGTGAATTCCACAGGATGATGGCATGAACAAAAAATAGATGCTTGGATTCCAAACAAGAATATCTAGGCAGACTAGAAGATTATTCGTGCGCGCAGACCGTAGAAAAAAGTGTTTTTTTTTTCAAGATCAAAGGCTTGCCATTCAAAATCAAATTGAATAAAAATATATTCAAACGAATTTTCATATACGAGGAAAATGAATACCTAACGAACTGATTGACGAACTGGGATACATGATCAAACCGGCGAAGTTTATATATAGGTACATACCGTACTATAAAATTAAAGCAGACATTAAGTTTATTGCGCGAGACAGAGTCAAGGTTGCCACATATTATACGGATTATTATGGATCGAATTCATGCGATAAACTTTGTTTTTATTTATTTTATTTTTCAATTTAACAACATACACATGAGAAAAAAAAATTGTATTAAAAAAAATATTGACAATATAGTTTGTGCTTTGCATTTCTTCTTCTTATTTTTCAAATGGGAAAATGCACAGAGGAGCCTTAGATTTATATTATATGCCAAATTACATTCAGTTCTAGCACATTTTTCCTCATTAGAACTCTCTAATGAAGTAGAAAAATACTTCATTAGTGTACTTCATTATGATCTCATTTCATTATGAATAGGTACTATGTGATACACAGCATTTTAATGAATAATTAGTGCTAAGGATCGTTCTGTGTGCCTTGGGTATTAAACTCTTAACTGGTCTAATTGGTGGCCACTATCAACCGAGAAAATACTCTTGTCACTATTGGCATAGGCTTTCATCCAATCTGCAGACTATGCCAGGATAATGATAAAACTGCTTTACATGTCTCGTGTGAATGCACGGCAATAGGCAAACGGCAGTTGGTAAACCGCCTCCCGCTTCATAAACCTACTCAAGGGAGCAGGTCTGCTTAAAGGAAGAGATGGTAGGCTGGGTGAACAAAATAAAACCTACAGAACCTATTATAAAAAGAATGATTTGAGATTTACAAGACACTTCAAAATTTGGAAGTGCTATTTTTCTATAAGCCGCAATGGTATGTAGCAAATTTCCCAAGTGCACTTCTTTCACAAATTAATGATTGTGAGAGCGGCACGACTTGGAACATAAACAATGATTTACGTAGAATTTGTATATATGAAAAACAACATGGTTGTCTATATTATCCGCTGTTGCTCTAATACTCAAAGTTATTTCGATACACTTTTATCTATTTCATAGAGTCAACCCGCAATATACCGCATGTATGGGGGCCAGTAATAGTAAAATAAATATTTGTGTAGGCAAGTATATTTACAATTAAATAATAATTAATTTTTAATAAAATAAGTGGTCCTTTAAAAATTTTGTGGTATATATCGACCTCCGCCACAATGCATATGTTCCTTTATCGAGTAGACTTATTAACTGGACCAATATCAACTCCTGTATGCTTCGCAAAACATATCACGTGCCTCACAGTTTACACGTAATATATATATATATATATATATATATATATATATATATATATATATAAATTTAAACAATTAATGTGATCACTCATGAATTCAATGCGATTGTTTATTCAATTATTTAATCTTTTATAATTGGTGGAATTATTTATTGAAATTGAAAATGACACGTGGGACGTATTTGCGTAGGTAAACAACAGTAATTTAATTTGCAAAAGTTTAAACCGTTGGAAAGTGTGTTCAGATTTACGCGTATGTATGTGCATTCGTTCTCCCACGGTTTAATTGCGTTCTTTTCCATCCAATTACGGTTGAAAAAAAAAGTTTACAAAATATAAAAAATTACCTACGAATCTGACAACTCAAAAGCAACAAATATCCACGATAAATGCAATTGTGGAATTGGAAAGATACGATACCCAGCGTGAAACGGAAGCATTTCGGATGCATTCCGAAAATATTCTTCGAAAGGTATGGAAGCAATACGCTTTGATAACCAGTCCATTTCTTTTAATGGATTGATGTCCTACGACGGGAAGGTATATAAGGTGATTATCAGTGGCGTGGCGTTTTTGGAAGCAAGGAAAGCATTGCTTCCCTTAGGGTTTCCAATTTAATTTATTTAAAACTAATAAAAATGAAAAGGAATAAATAAAAAATTACGACAAAAAATTTCATCATAATATTTTCCCTAAATCCTTTTTATTTGTCCTTCGCTGTAAACTATCGAAGAGAAGCAGTTATAAAATCACCACCTGTTCAACAACAACTCACTTAGCAGAGAATCCAAGGGATATCCAGTGATTAGCTGAACCTTAAGATGAGCATTGAGGCATGCAGAATCAACATCCTTGGCTCATACCTTTCCACCGTAATTGAGCACAGTTGAGCTAACCATTAGTGCCAAATGAATGCTAAAATAAAAAAAAAAAAACTTTACAAAATATTTTGAGCCTTATAAAAGATACTTCCCTAAAACAATGAATTTTCCCATCGAACTTCCTTGATGGAATCTAAAAGAAAGAAGAAAGATAATTTAAGAAATAATTAATAAAATTGAACACTCAGGGCCGGTCCGGATCCAAGTCTTCGTTTTCGTCTTCGCCTTGTTATTACAGCTAGTGACGTAACATCGAGATAAGCTCTATCCAAATCCATGTCTATGCCACCGAGCTTTGCTACTTTGTATAACAGTTTTGACATTTGGTTAGCTTGATCATCGAGTCAAGGTTCGAGTTGACTATTTTAAATAGACAACATATTTTGAGGTTATGTTTATTCGTTGGCTGTTGAGATCAAGCTAAGCAAACGAATTCGGACAGGTTAGCTTCGTCTTGAGCTTTGTTGAAATATGATGGACGCCGAAAAACTGAAGTCTAAGTATTGCGCATGCTTTTTACTGTTGTTGTAATTATTATAATATCATTTTGTATTTTAGGGACAAGAGAAATTGCGCTTAAATTAATAAAAGCATGGGGGGGGAAGATTGTAAGCACCTTTTCAAAGGAAAATCGTTTAATAACCAGGCTGCATGGAAGTATTAATGCTAAATAACATAAGTATTGTTAAATTTAATTAGCTTATTCGGCAGGAGTGTTAACAAGTGCTTGGGCACGAGCCACGACGTTAAGGCAATTTCAAAAAAGTGGTCAAACTTAACGCAAAAATATAAGGTATGTATGTCACTGACCTATATTTTGTTTTTATATCTGAATAATGATAATATTTTCAAATAAAAACACTAACCTTACTAATAAATTCTTGCAGACATTGAAGGATCCCCCAAGTGTAGTGTCCGCAGAAAATGGTGAGGAAACCGCTAGTTCGTGGCATTTTATGCCGCAATGGACGAAGTGCGACAGATGCAGCACACAATTTCTCCCCCCCCCCCCCACATTAGTTTCATCATCGGCGAACATACTCGGCTCCCGTGCCAGTACACCAACACTAACACCCCCACCAAAGTCTGGTCCAAGTGGCAGGAAACGCAGTCTGTATCAGCATAACATAAAGATAAAAAAAATGTCCCTCGAGCAAAATAATAAAATGCTGCGACTGTTAAATGACTTTGTCATTTCTACAGGTGGAGAGGGTTTGGGGAGCGAAGTCGAGGTCCCTATAAATATAAGCTCAGACGACTCAGGTAAAAATTAATATTATGAAAATTTGTATAAAAATATTTCTATTTTAGACTGAAGCCTTCCATTTTTTTTTAAGACTAAATATTTTTTAATGAAGTATTATTTTTTTTAAGGCTGTTAATATATTGAATGAAGTGATTTTTTTTTAAAACTGTATATATTTTTAATGAAGAAATGCAGTTTTCTTTTTGAGTTTTTATTAACTATTATTTTTTTTTTTAATGAACTGATTTTCAAAATAAGGCATAACAACAAGGCTTTTATTCTCTCAATTCCCTTAATAATGCCGCACACAGCTCGTCGTTAAACTGCACAGCTGATGGTTGCTCAGGACTATCAACATTTTCAATAGGATCTGTTCCTGATGAATGCACTGAGAGCTCATCTAAGACATATCCGTTTGTTACACAAATATTGTGCAATATGCACAGCAAACTGCAATGACTTTAACTGCTTTTTCTATTTTTAATTCAATGGGTCTGTCCTCAAATAAATATCGCCACCTGTTTTTTATAGCACCAATAGATCTTTCCACAACACTCCTAGCTAGGCTGTGGTGTGTTTTAAATATTTTTTATCTCTGTGAAGATTTTGCCCTTTGTAGGGGACAACAATCGGCACAGGTGTCATTGCAGCTTTGTAACCCGAATCTCCTAATATGAAATATCCAGCAGGAGGATATTCCGCATTTAAATATAAAGGGCTGTTTTTAAACATGCGTTGATCGTGAACAGAGCCAGGATAGCCATTGAAAATATTTAATAACTTTCCACTGGAATCGCACAATACCTACAGTTGGATAACATAGCGCAATTTTCTATTAATGTCCCATCTATAGCGCCTGCTGCTCGATGAAAGATAGCTGTTTTTCCTTTACGCACAAATCCAGTTGATATTGCATTCTGTTCATCAGCGTCACTCGGATATTTTATGACTTTCGGTATTATTTCCAGCGATTTTAGCAATACTTTAGAAATAATATCAAATGCTGTATTTCTGGGAACATTTATGGCTAAGGAAATTATCCTGTAGGAACAGCCAGCTGCTAACCAAAACAGAAATAGAATTGCCTCTATGTCACGATTCCAACCGTGTCTTTTAACTTCCAGAAAGTCAACAAAGCAGCGGAAGGACTTTAAATTTATTCGCAGGTGCTTTTTGCATGTCTTTTCACATCCCGCAAGGATTTGAATTATTTGCGATGATGTTGGGGATGGACAATACGTCTCCGGAGTCTGCAGAAATAAATAACTTTTAAATTGAACTATTATTAGAATTAATTTATTTTACACAAAAATGTTCATATTCTTCATCATCGGCATCTTCTATAATAGCATTATTATTTGTCCAAAACCGGCTAGCAAGCTGCATTATAGCCATGTCAATCCTAACGTCTCGTGCTCGTCTCATATTCATTGTTTTCCTTCAATAATTCTCTGCAATATAACCAGTTAGATATGTACTAGAGATAATTGTAACAAATTTTTATAAGAATTTAATAATTAATAATAACGTTACAAATAATTACATTTATTAATTATTACAAACCACAAACCGTAGATACCTACTGGTTCTAAACGTCAAACGTCAAGCACACGAATTCGGACAGGTTAGCTTCGTCTTCGTCTAACTATTATAATAGCTGAGCTTGTTGTGTTACGTCACTAGCTGTAATAACAAGACGAAGACGAAGACTTGGATCCGGACAGGCCCTCAATAAACGGATTTCTTAGAAATAAGCAAAGAAACTTGAAGTAAACAAAAATAACCTCACAAACACGTGAAGTAATTTTCAACATTTTTTCGCTAAACTTCTTATAAGAACAATTAAAATAATAAAATATAGTTATTTACTTAGCACTTAAACAATATAATAATCCACGATTCGAATAATGAAAGTCACAATGAACAAAAATAAATTTCCCGGCCGGGATACTTTGAGCGAGCTGAGACGTCTTGAACTGTATTGAAAGCTCAAGGAAGGCACATTCAGTAGAAATAGAATTTCACGCAGAATTCAAAAATTAAGGCAATTTCACTCAGAAATTAATATTTTTTAAGTTATTCAACAATTTCATTATTTGGACAACTAAAAGAGTAAAGGAGATAAAAGTATTAAGTCGAGCGAAAATTTACGATTAAAAAAATCTAGTACTGCAATGAAAAGTACTGCCTTGCGTATTTTCTTGCGGAATTGGTATTTTTATACTCACCACAATAGGAAGAGCTTTACTAGTTTTTATTGTTTTTTATATTTAAAAGAGTAAGCATTTGCTCACAGACAATTTGAGTAATAATAATTAAGCTATTCATGTTTTATTTCCATATTTATTTATACGCTTTCCTTTTTCATGTACATGAATCATGTCGTGATCAAGGGGGGTTGGCAGTACGTGCAAGATTTGGCTGGACGTGTCAATAAAAAGGCGAACACAGAACGACTCGCTCTCTTTTTTCATCAAGTATTCAGCGAGTTCACTTCATTATTTTGGCATTTTGGACTTCATCAGTTTTTTATTTCATTTTCAATTTTCTTTATTATTTACATCATTCTTTATCATTTGGTATTATTTTATTATTTTATTATATTTTAATTTTCTTTCATTTTATAGAACATAATAAGTGTAAGGTAAATGTTGCAGGAGAAAATCGTTTAATGATTTATATGTTAAACGAACAGTCCCGCTAGCCTAAGTTAATTACGTTAAGTGAAATAAAAGTGATAATAAAAATTAAATGGAATTATTTGATTTAAATATTATTTTTCTGTGATGAATTTTTGCTGTAACTTATGCATTAGAGGAACGTAGTTAAGAAAATTAAATTTGTGACCAATTGATTTTTTTCTTCTTAATAAAGCCGAGGGTTTTTTTAGTCTTATTCAATTTTGTATCCAAACCAATTTTTCCTTTAACTGAGAATTTGTTTGTTAAATGTTTTCTAATTAAACACCACCCTCTGAACAAGCCAATCAAAAACAAAGCAATCGAACAACATGCAACTAAATGTGTGGCATTCGAGCTCATCAGGAATCTACCTAAGACGTCACAAATTTCTGTTGCTCGCTCGAACGTTTAGTACGAAATGATTATAAACCTAAGGGATGCAATTAAAAAAATGCTTCTATGGGACCTACAAGCACTACTATACCGGTAGCATGTATTAAATAAATTTCATTAATATGGATATATTTTTCTGATGATATATTAACGCTGTATTTGTGTCGACTGGAGGTGGTTTTAATTGTGCTTCCAATAATCTCATGTTGGTAGGTCGAGGGAAAATTGTAAATTCTTGAGAGGAGTGTCAAGTTGCATAGGCAACATTACTGTAAAGAAGAGATGGCTTGAAAATGATATTGATGACAAAATCATACAGCCGGATCTGTTGTGTACCATGTACAAACAAAGTGAAAAAAAAAATTGTTGTCTAACACGAATTCTCCAAATAATTGAGTGCATTGTACCTACTGAATAATCATGTTACACTTCGATCACCTAACAGTTAGTGCAGCTGTCGATGCAAACGATTTTGTCTGGTCCAGTCGATCATGGCAATATTTTTGTTGGAGTTAGTCTGCAATAAAGGCTGGACCATTGAACGTGCCTCTTTTAACTCGTGCCGTCTTGTTTTGTGTTGTTTTTTTTTTTTTTTTTTTTAAGTCCTAACGCTATATCCTACAGATCCAAATAAGCAAATGAGCAATTATTAATATTTTAATTTAGCTTATTTTTAGAATTTCTTGTCACCGCCATGCCATAGTCGCGAATCTGCGTTTTTGGCTATTTTGATCTGCCGTGCTCATAGTTATGTAACTCAGGAAAATCAAATCTATGTTCTGTTATTCTGTGAAAATCTGATCTAAGTAGGTATATTACTTTACCAATAAGCTATTTTTTGTACTGCTTTTGATCGCGGTTTATCAGTGTGAAAAAAGATGTTGCCTATTTTTTGGAAATCTCCGATCGTGAGGAAAAAATTACAATTTTTTAATTTTTTTGTTGCTTTTTTTAGAGTTGGTTCGACGTTTCGACTCTGTGGTTTTGAGTCGTCGTTAAGTCGTCGACAAAAGTTAGAATAAATTTCTAAAATTGTCGTTGGCACTTGAATTTGACAGTTCGTGTGTTAGTAAATTTCGCGCGTACTTTTCTTTTAAATCTTAAATTCTTTAAATAAGTCAAGTGCTTTTGCCCTTTTCTAAATTCTTTATTATCTTCCTTCTTTGGATTTATGATGATTATTCACATACTTCGGACTATCTTGTTTAGGACGTTGGGGCTTATCTTTGGCTCTCAGTTCGATTCGATGTCTTCTTTTTTCTTCTTCTTGGTCCTTGGTTTGGTTTTTGTTTACTTCTCGTGTTATTGTTTGTTCTTTTGCCTACAGCTTCTGCGCCACATCAGCTGCAATAAATGAATTTCTCGCAAGAGTTTGTTATTAAATTTGGGAGGGACTGGGAGGGAGTAAGGATTGGATATGTTTTGGGATCTTTAGGAAGTTAACATCTGGAAAGTTCCTATACTGGCAGGTTTTATCAGAGACATTCCCAGCTTCTTGAGGCGTTTATTTGGGATTACCTCATGTGGTAATCCCCTTTAATACCACAAAAACTTATTCTACCTTCGTGGAGGTAGATGTTTCTAGCATCCGGCTAAGCCAAGAGCATGGGTAATAAGTATTTGAAATTTTCCGGTATTAGAAGATCCGGCACGTTGTTTATGAGTGGGTTTGAGTAGATAAGAATTTTCTCGGCTTGTTTTTCGGTTAGATTGAACCGATACTCCTTGATAGGAGTTATGTTGGCTGTCTCGTACAATACTTCATTGCGATAGTATTTTCCGTTGGCTCTTCTATGGAGTCCTGTGCAAGCTCTACGAATCTTTCTTTCAAGCTTGATAAGGCGGTCCATATAAGTGGGGAAAATTGTGTGCCATATTGGAAAGCAAAAAGTGATGACAGTCTTTATTAATTGCTTGTACATTAGTAGTTTTGTCTGGGTCGTGAGTCCGTCGCTGACATTGATTATTTTGCTAGGTATCCGATACAGATAAGTTCGGACTTTTGGATGTTAATTTTGATCCCCCATTTTTTGTGATATCAGTCGAGTTTGCTGAGATCTAAGTTGACTTTTTTGACGGCCAAGAGAGGCCAAAGAGTTTGGGCGTATGTGAGGGAATCATCGAAGAGGGACCTTGTACCGCTTTCATTTTGAGGTTGGTCTGAAGTGTAGAGATTGAAGAGTATTGGGCCCAATATGGAACCCTGGAGCACTCCGGCTACAACTGGTTTATGCGAAGATTTGTGATCATCATAACCATACCTGTTCTTAAAATATGTAAAAAAAAAACCCGTAAACATCATAAACGGCAAGACGCAGCTCAAATTTAATTTCATGAAATGGCAACGCATTCGCATTCATTGTATTAGTAACGCGTCAAACAACGACGCCAAAAGCCGTCCACAATTTTGTGTCGCATTTATTGTATTTTAGCCTTTAGGCGCAACTATAACTACTCGCGAGGATACACATGCAAGATATTCTAAATTTTGAACTGTGTGATCGACCGTTTGGTAATATTTGGTAATACGCCCTTTTGCAGCAATGGCTGCCTAAAATTCTTCTTGGCATACTGTCTATGCATTTTTTTACAATTTTCTTGAATCTCAGGGCTATTATTCTATACTGTTATGAGCATCTCAATCACTTGCCGCTTGCTAGTGACCCTTTCTCTGGCAACCCCCTGTTCATTAATTCCCATACGTTTTCTATGGGATTGAGATCGGGAGACTTGCCAGGCCGTAGCAAAACATCGATATTTTGGGCATTTAACCATTTAGTGAACCCTTGGCTTTAAAACAGGGTGCAGAGTCATGCATAAATATATAGTTACGGTTTGGAAACCGGTCTTTGAATTGAGGCAATAGTTTCGTTTCCAAAATTGGGATGAATTGGTCCTGTTACATTGTTCCGTCGACGATATATAGCCTACCTGTACCTTGCCCACTTATCACAGACCATAGCAATATGTTTAGAGCATGTTTCAGTCGCTCGATCAAATAGTCAGCATTGTATTTTTCGCCCGGTCGTCTTAATACAAAACTAGATTTATCCATCAGAATTTGTACTGTAGACTCGCTAGAGTCAAAGATGAATACAAATTTATGAGAGAATACGAGTGAAATATTTTAAAAGCTGGGAAACTTTTAAGTAATAACCTTCCTTCAATCTTCCTGGGTCATATGTTTGTGGTCTTTGGCCCACCGAAGTCGCTTTTTTTTCACTGTTGCTATTAGCAGAGGTTTTTTTTCTATGCGACACCATTTAAAAATTTTTTGTTCTTTGAGCCTCCGCCGAAGTATCATTGTTGAAATTTGAATTCCCGCCTCATTATTTTTTTTCTGTTTTGTACGCTAATATCCCGTATTATACGCTCATCTCTGATCGTTGTAATCCATTTTCTATCACAATGGCCAGCACCGGCGTGGTGTTAGTGGCACATTATTTCTCATTTTATTTTTAATTATGCTAACAGATGACTGAGAGACATTACATATAGCTGCAATTTTCCTTTGAGACTATTCAGTCTAAATCTTCTAAATCTTTGATATTTCAGATGATTCTAGCAATCTTTATTCAAAAAATTCAGTTTTCTAATCTCAGTATCGCTCATAAAATACACGGACTGTATGGGTATAGTATTTTAACGTAACACTTGTTAACAATTTTAATAAAAACAAACTCAAAAATTACTAATTCTTAAACACATCACCTAAAAAAAAACCGTTAATGCTCAATGGTTGACTCACCCCAAGCAGAAAAAAACAAGAGAAATGGAATGACCTCAAGTACTATTATGCAACTAACTTCATAGAAATGCGATTTAGCAGTGTTATCTCATGATACAGTATTAAAACCATAAATACTGATGTATAATAAAATTTAGATTAAAATCGAAGACCAAAAATTCCATAAAGAAATTTTTGGGAGTATAGGTACTGTGTGTAAAGTGTTTCGATCAGCAGTAACAGGGCGATCTCATCAGGACAGCAATGAATCCTGAAACTGCCTGCTGTCTACACTACAGTGAATTCAGATGCCAATAAGTTGCTGGTGGATATATATAGATTTATTTAAACATCTATATGTGAATCATTTTAAGGAAAATTGGTTGTCTTTACATTTAAAATGATTTTTGGGCATCCCATTTCTAACTAATAAGTGGAATTTATTTTTCCCGCGGACGGGAATCGAACCTACACTTGTTAGAATCGGTCAATGATGGAGAAATAAGAATTTTTTTAAGAACTTTTATTTTTAATGATTCTAAATCAAATTTATAAATACAAGAAGAAAAAAAAAAAAAAAAAAAAAAAAAAAAAAAAAAAAAAAAAAAAAAAAAACAACCGCCTCGTCCGGGATTTGAAACCGGGACCTTCCGCTTGCCGGGCGACTGCTCTTACCACTGAGCTAACGAGACAGATGATTTTCCTTCTTGCATTTATCAAATTTGTAACTAGCCTACTAAGCCACGTTTTGCTATCAGCTGGCATTAACCAGTAACGATGAAAGCGCACAAATAAATTGTAAATTCAACTTTATTTATTTTTCCCGCGGACGGGAATCGAACCTACACTTGTTAGAATCGGTCAATGATGGAGAAATAAGAATTTTTTTAAGAACTTTTATTTTTAATGATTCTAAATCAAATTTATAAATACAAGAAGAAAAAACAACCGCCTCGTCCGGGATTTGAAACCGGGACCTTCCGCTTGCCGGGCGACTGCTCTTACCACTGAGCTAACGAGACAGATGATTTTCCTTCTTGCATTTATCAAATTTGTAACTAGCCTACTAAGCCACGTTTTGCTTTCAGCTGGCATTAACCAGTAACGATGAAAGCGCACAAATAAATTGTAAATTCAACTTTATTTATTTTTCCCGCGGACGGGAATCGAACCTACACTTGTTAGAATCGGTCAATGATGGAGAAATAAGAATTTTTTTAAGAACTTTTATTTTTAATGATTCTAAATCAAATTTATAAATACAAGAAGAAAAAACAACCGCCTCGTCCGGGATTTGAAACCGGGACCTTCCGCTTGCCGGGCGACTGCTCTTACCACTGAGCTAACGAGACAGATGATTTTCCTTCTTGCATTTATCAAATTTGTAACTAGCCTACTAAGCCACGTTTTGCTTTCAGCTGGCATTAACCAGTAACGATGAAAGCGCACAAATAAATTGTAAATTCAACTTTATTTATTTTTCCCGCGGACGGGAATCGAACCTACACTTGTTAGAATCGGTCAATGATGGAGAAATAAGAATTTTTTTAAGAACTTTTATTTTTAATGATTCTAAATCAAATTTATAAATACAAGAAGAAAAAACAACCGCCTCGTCCGGGATTTGAAACCGGGACCTTCCGCTTGCCGGGCGACTGCTCTTACCACTGAGCTAACGAGACAGATGATTTTCCTTCTTGCATTTATCAAATTTGTAACTAGCCTACTAAGCCACGTTTTGCTTTCAGCTGGCATTAACCAGTAACGATGAAAGCGCACAAATAAATTGTAAATTCAACTTTATTTATTTTTCCCGCGGACGGGAATCGAACCTACACTTGTTAGAATCGGTCAATGATGGAGAAATAAGAATTTTTTTAAGAACTTTTATTTTTAATGATTCTAAATCAAATTTATAAATACAAGAAGAAAAAACAACCGCCTCGTCCGGGCTCAGTGGTAAGAGCAGTCGCCCGGCAAGCGGAAGGTCCCGGTTTCAAATCCCGGACGAGGCGGTTGTTTTTTCTTCTTGTATTTATAAATTTGATTTAGAATCATTAAAAATAAAAGTTCTTAAAAAAATTCTTATTTCTCCATCATTGACCGATTCTAACAAGTGTAGGTTCGATTCCCGTCCGCGGGAAAAATAAATAAAGTTGAATTTACAATTTATTTGTGCGCTTTCATCGTTACTGGTTAATGCCAGCTGAAAGCAAAACGTGGCTTAGTAGGCTAGTTACAAATTTGATAAATGCAAGAAGGAAAATCATCTGTCTCGTTAGCTCAGTGGTAAGAGCAGTCGCCCGGCAAGCGGAAGGTCCCGGTTTCAAATCCCGGACGAGGCGGTTGTTTTTTCTTCTTGTATTTATAAATTTGATTTAGAATCATTAAAAATAAAAGTTCTTAAAAAAATTCTTATTTCTCCATCATTGACCGATTCTAACAAGTGTAGGTTCGATTCCCGTCCGCGGGAAAAATAAATAAAGTTGAATTTACAATTTATTTGTGCGCTTTCATCGTTACTGGTTAATGCCAGCTGAAAGCAAAACGTGGCTTAGTAGGCTAGTTACAAATTTGATAAATGCAAGAAGGAAAATCATCTGTCTCGTTAGCTCAGTGGTAAGAGCAGTCGCCCGGCAAGCGGAAGGTCCCGGTTTCAAATCCCGGACGAGGCGGTTGTTTTTTCTTCTTGTATTTATAAATTTGATTTAGAATCATTAAAAATAAAAGTTCTTAAAAAAATTCTTATTTCTCCATCATTGACCGATTCTAACAAGTGTAGGTTCGATTCCCGTCCGCGGGAAAAATAAATAAAGTTGAATTTACAATTTATTTGTGCGCTTTCATCGTTACTGGTTAATGCCAGCTGAAAGCAAAACGTGGCTTAGTAGGCTAGTTACAAATTTGATAAATGCAAGAAGGAAAATCATCTGTCTCGTTAGCTCAGTGGTAAGAGCAGTCGCCCGGCAAGCGGAAGGTCCCGGTTTCAAATCCCGGACGAGGCGGTTGTTTTTTCTTCTTGTATTTATAAATTTGATTTAGAATCATTAAAAATAAAAGTTCTTAAAAAAATTCTTATTTCTCCATCATTGACCGATTCTAACAAGTGTAGGTTCGATTCCCGTCCGCGGGAAAAATAAATAAAGTTGAATTTACAATTTATTTGTGCGCTTTCATCGTTACTGGTTAATGCCAGCTGAAAGCAAAACGTGGCTTAGTAGGCTAGTTACAAATTTGATAAATGCAAGAAGGAAAATCATCTGTCTCGTTAGCTCAGTGGTAAGAGCAGTCGCCCGGCAAGCGGAAGGTCCCGGTTTCAAATCCCGGACGAGGCGGTTGTTTTTTCTTCTTGTATTTATAAATTTGATTTAGAATCATTAAAAATAAAAGTTCTTAAAAAAATTCTTATTTCTCCATCATTGACCGATTCTAACAAGTGTAGGTTCGATTCCCGTCCGCGGGAAAAATAAATAAAGTTGAATTTACAATTTATTTGTGCGCTTTCATCGTTACTGGTTAATGCCAGCTGAAAGCAAAACGTGGCTTAGTAGGCTAGTTACAAATTTGATAAATGCAAGAAGGAAAATCATCTGTCTCGTTAGCTCAGTGGTAAGAGCAGTCGCCCGGCAAGCGGAAGGTCCCGGTTTCAAATCCCGGACGAGGCGGTTGTTTTTTCTTCTTGTATTTATAAATTTGATTTAGAATCATTAAAAATAAAAGTTCTTAAAAAAATTCTTATTTCTCCATCATTGACCGATTCTAACAAGTGTAGGTTCGATTCCCGTCCGCGGGAAAAATAAATAAAGTTGAATTTACAATTTATTTGTGCGCTTTCATCGTTACTGGTTAATGCCAGCTGAAAGCAAAACGTGGCTTAGTAGGCTAGTTACAAATTTGATAAATGCAAGAAGGAAAATCATCTGTCTCGTTAGCTCAGTGGTAAGAGCAGTCGCCCGGCAAGCGGAAGGTCCCGGTTTCAAATCCCGGACGAGGCGGTTGTTTTTTCTTCTTGTATTTATAAATTTGATTTAGAATCATTAAAAATAAAAGTTCTTAAAAAAATTCTTATTTCTCCATCATTGACCGATTCTAACAAGTGTAGGTTCGATTCCCGTCCGCGGGAAAAATAAATAAAGTTGAATTTACAATTTATTTGTGCGCTTTCATCGTTACTGGTTAATGCCAGCTGAAAGCAAAACGTGGCTTAGTAGGCTAGTTACAAATTTGATAAATGCAAGAAGGAAAATCATCTGTCTCGTTAGCTCAGTGGTAAGAGCAGTCGCCCGGCAAGCGGAAGGTCCCGGTTTCAAATCCCGGACGAGGCGGTTGTTTTTTCTTCTTGTATTTATAAATTTGATTTAGAATCATTAAAAATAAAAGTTCTTAAAAAAATTCTTATTTCTCCATCATTGACCGATTCTAACAAGTGTAGGTTCGATTCCCGTCCGCGGGAAAAATAAATAAAGTTGAATTTACAATTTATTTGTGCGCTTTCATCGTTACTGGTTAATGCCAGCTGAAAGCAAAACGTGGCTTAGTAGGCTAGTTACAAATTTGATAAATGCAAGAAGGAAAATCATCTGTCTCGTTAGCTCAGTGGTAAGAGCAGTCGCCCGGCAAGCGGAAGGTCCCGGTTTCAAATCCCGGACGAGGCGGTTGTTTTTTCTTCTTGTATTTATAAATTTGATTTAGAATCATTAAAAATAAAAGTTCTTAAAAAAATTCTTATTTCTCCATTAATAAGTGGAAAGTGGTAATGAGTCTTTTTACTCTTTCCAGAACCGTACAGAGAGATCTTGCCGAGTGGCATCGGTCTGATACAGACGTTCTTTAAGTTGGTCTTTATTTATAAATCTGTCGCAACAGTTATTTAGTAATTTGTAATTGAAATGACTTCAACCAATTGTGGTAAATGTGATGCAGTGAATACGGACAAAATAAAGGTCAATTGTGCATTTTGTAAACGTGTTTTTCATAAAAGATGTGCAACGTTAGATGATCAATGCCTGAAAGTGTTAGAAACCAATCAAAACATACTGTGGAAATGCTCCACCTACTGTGTCCTACCCATAGATGATCTGATCGATAAAGTGTCAAAACTAGCAGATGAAATTTCTAGTCTCAGGGATGAATTTGCAAACTATAAATCAAAAATTAATCAACGAGCAGATTCATCCGTTATCTGCATTCCTGAGCACAATCACATTCCAGCATGTGCAGTAAAAAATTCTAACCAGTCAGGTAATTCATGTTCATCGCATTCATCGCATTTAGATGCAATGGCTCCAACACCTGCCGTTGGATGCTCTAATCTTATGACGGATACCCATATTACTTCTTTAGGTCTTCTCCTGGTATCAACACCAACTACAGGAAAATCCGCCCAGAGTGTAACTGATGTGGTATCTGACAAGGTCAATGCTGAGTGGACTGTATTTCGCAATAAGAAAAGAGGCCCCAGAATTGTTGGCACTGCAGCACCTTCAAGTGAGTTATCAGTGGTTAATACATTTAAATGGTTGCATGTCTCGCGCCTTCATCCTGAAATCTCCGAAGAGGCCCTTGTCAAATTCGTAGCTTCCAAAGCGAACATATCGCATGATTTACTCTTATGCAGGCATTTGCTAAAAAAAAGACGCTGATAGATCGGGGTTAAGGTTCATCACTTCAAAACTAGGTGTGCCTGAGCATTTGATCTCCAAAGTACAGGTAGCAGATTTTTGGCCTGCAGGTATTGTTATACGTAATTTTTCCAATTTGCAAAAAAAAACTTGATATCGAAAATGCAAGAAGATACCAAAATAATTGGGTATTTACAGCCTGCATATGAAGACTTGTCACTTCTTAATTCTTTAAATTATAATAATTCTCGGAAACTTCAAAACTTGTCATGTTCTTTAAGCATATTCTACCAGAATGCCCATGGATTGAGAACAAATGTAAATAACTTTTCATTGGCTGTACTGGACAATAATTATGATGTAATTGTTATCACTGAAACTTGGCTAAATAAGGAAATTCTGTCTTCTGAATTGTTTGACGACAATCTTTATACTGTTTATAGAACGGATAGATGTCCCCTTTCGACGGGCATGGAGCGCGGTGGAGGAGTATTGATTGCTGTTAAATCGCATTTTTTACTGAACGCATTTCTCTTCACAACAATGATGATAAGATTGAACAATTATGTGTAAAACTTAAATTAGGTAATTCTCAGGAAATTCTTAGTATTTGTGTTAGTTATATCGCTCCTCGCTCAGAATTAGATATATATAAGGATCACATTTTGAATGTCTATTCATTAGTTTTACATCAAAATGATAATGAATTCATGTGCTATCTAGGCGACTTTAATTTAAGTGGTGTAAATTGGATTTTAAGAGATGAAAATGATTTTTGAATTCCTTCTAATGTTTCAACTGAAATTGAACAATTTGTAGTTGATACTTTAAGCAGTATAGACTTAATGCAAAGAAATAAATCGTGTAACATATTCGGCAGATTTCTTGATCTTGCTTTTGTTAATAGTGACGTTTTATGTAGAGTTGATGAAGTTGAATAACCTTTAGTGTATACGGATATGCATCATAAAGCTATTGAATTAAACTTGACTCTTTATGAATATGCTTTAGATAATGATTTGAGTACTATGTTTTTTGACTTTACCAAGGCGGATTACATTAGTTTAGATGTTTTTTATTCAGGTGTAGATAGGTCGAAACTACTACAAAGTAACTTGCAGCAAATGTTTAATGGTTTTTTAAAAGTTGTGCATGATGGACTGGACAGCTTTGTACCAAAATTTCGAAAACTCCAAAAAAATCAACCAAAGTGGTTGAATATAACACTTTTAAACTTGAAAAATGCTAAAACTATGGCGCATAAAAGATTTATACTATCAAGTAGCTCCGAAGATTTAAATATATTAAAGGCGTTTGAGAAAGGAATTTGAGTTTCTTCATAGGTTTTTGTACAAGCAGTATCTATGGTCTATTGAATCTAAGATCAAGTCAAATAGTAAGGCTTTTTGGCACTATATTAATGGTAAACGTAAGTCAACCGGATTTCCTAAAGTACTGGAATATAACAATTCAAAATCTCATGATATTATATCTAGCTGTAACATGTTCGCAGATTACTTTGAAACAGTTTATTGTGTGAATCATAGTGATGGTTACTTTCCAACATTTGATTTTTACACTAACGCCCCAATTGACGTTGGCGATATTTCGATAGATATGGAGGATGTTCAGTCTGCTATAAATAATTTAGGCTCTAGTACAAAGCCTGATATGGATAGCATATGTACTAATTTACTTAAAAAATGCTTATCATCTCATTCTTATCCTCTCTGAGTCTTATTTAATTCGTCAGTTAGTTCCGGATGCTTTTTGGATACATGGAAGACATCGTATATAACTCCTATCCACAAATCTGGATCAAAAAATTTGGTAATAAACTATCGGGCTGTATCTATTATGAATAACATTCCAAAATTGCTGGATTTTATAATCAACTCTAAAATTTCATTTATGGTAAAGGAATTTATTTCTTCGAATCAGCATGGATTTATCTCAGGTAGGTCAACATGTACAAATCTTGCAATTTTTTCAAACTATGCTATTAATTCTCTATTGAAGAGCATGCCAGGTCGATTCGATATATACCGACTTTTCGAAAGCTTTTGATCGTGTTGATATTATGCTATTAATTAATAAGCTGATGCGTCTTGGCTTTAATTATAACATTTTCACATGGATTTCCTCATTTTTAACAAATCGTAGGCAATATGTTAAAATGAGCAATAAATTGTCAAAGGTAATCGAGGTAAATTCGGGCGTTCCTCAGGGTAGTCACCTTGGACCGCTTCTATTTTTGCTATTTATCAACGACAAAAAATATTGCTTTGCGGAATGTTTATTGTTTGCAGTTGACTTGAAATTATTTGTGAAAATAAATTCAATCACCGATTGCATATTTCTTCAAAACGATCTAAATGCCCTTGGTAGATGGTGCTCAGAGAATAACTTGTCGCTAAATGTTTCTAAATGTAAAGAAATGTCCATTTACCGAAAATCAACACCAATAGTCTTCGATTATAAAATTGGAGCTTCATCTGTTCCGAGAGTAGCGGAAACTAAAGATCTAGGTGTCATTTTCGATTCTAAGTTATCTTTCATTAGTCATATTGAATATATTATTTCTAAATCTTTTATGATGTTAGGCTTTATAAGACGTAACACAAAGGAATTAAAGGATCCTCACTCCTTGATAGCTCTTTTTTATTCATTGGTAAGATCCATAGTGAAATACGCCCCAATTATTTGGTGTCCATCCTATAAAGAACATATAAACCGTATCGAAGCAATAAAAAAGTCATTCACAAGACTGGCGCTATGTAAACACTCTTATTGGAGGCATAACATGCCTTCGAATGACGTGCGCTGCTCGCTGTTAGGTTTATCCAAGCTGGACTTCAGAAGAGAAGTTGCTTGTACAACGTTTATAAGGGATACTATATGTTATCGTATTAAATCACCGGAGCTCCTCTCAATGATTAATTGGTATGTTCCAGAAAGGCTTATAAGTCCACGTCATTTGCTGCAAGTACCATTTCATAGAACCAATTACGGTTATAATGAACCTATCACTAATTCCGTTATACAATTTAACAAATATACATATTGTATTGATATTGATCTGCCTAGAGAGAAATTTAAAAGTTGTATTTTTGAATTGCAGAATCTACATAGTTGTTCGTAATTTATTCTTACGGCTTAGTCTGTAAGGTACTCTGTATCTGTAGACAGGAAATAAATAAATAAATAAATAAAATACGACTCTACAGGCAATTCTCAACCTACTGCATATGAGTAGAGAAAATTAAAAAGCATATCTTTATTGAAATTCTTGGTCATCGGCTTTAGGCCAGAAACTGTGTTTTAATTTTCTCTGCTCATATGAAGTAGGTTGAGAATTTCCTCCAGACTCGTATTTTGTACGGGTCTCGAAAGTGTAAAAAACTCATTACCACTTTTCATTTTTTAGATTAATATTTTTATAAATTGTTTCAAAATCGTATGATTTCGGAGAGTGAATATAATAATTTGATCACCAACTGTATGAATTTTACGATAATCAATGGCTTTTAGATTAATGTTTTCTAACAGATATAACAATGAAATCAATTGAATTAAATCAGAAGCTTCAAGATATGAATTACAGATGATAACAGAATGTTATCAAGATATAAAATCCTTGCTAACAAAACTCAACCCATATGAAAATCAATTCGATTAATTTTCCATTATTAAATGGATTTAATATGTAGTGAAAGTAAAGATTTTTGAAAATATTCTAATGAAGTCATATATGCAAAAAAAAGTATGAGGAAATGATCTTCAAAATATTCTTAGCTCCATTTAACATGGAGACAGAATCAACGCCTCCAAATTTACAATCAAGTGTAGAGCTAAAGTGCATGTTCGAAGGGAATAAGCCTGATTTTTATCAGAAATGTATCGTCAAAGATAAATTTCCAAAATTAAAACGACTGGCAATGTAAATTTAGCTGGGTATTTATTTCAGGGTAATTGAATTATCTAGTTAATTGGAGAACCCTGATACACATATATCAGGGTAATTCTGACGTTTAGTATGGATGTATTAATTCAAGCGAAGCGGCAGTAGGCGATGCAGATGAAAATTTTCGAATTGTCACTTTTCAATTTCATTTTTATTTTAGTTTTGGTTTCACTGTCTATCGCTGAATATGTGCTTACACAAATTTTATATTTCTATTCACTACCAGATGGCAATGCTATCAGGGGTAATTGCAATTACCCAGCAATTTTTGAAGATATAGAATACCCCGAAATTACGACCTACATTTTTTTTTTTTTGAATTTGTCAGAATAATCGGGGTATTTGGTTATACATACGGAGTAAAAGTAGGCTTATTTAATTAACCAGTTAAATTTACCCCATATGTATCAGAGGTATAACTTTATGGCGAAGGGTTTCCTATGGTAATCCCAGCTGAAAAGTACTTTATCAATGATGCGGTATTTTTCTCTTAACACTTTCATAGTAATAGACTGCCGTTCAAAGTAAACGACATACTACAAGGTGTGATTAGAATGCTTAGTTTTTCTATTTATCAATTTAACGTCAATGTACTGCTGCAGCCCCAATTCGCATAACCTCTTCTTGAGCAGGTCTGGGTCCAGTTGATCAAGTCCAGTGAGTATAGAGCTCCAACTTAAGTTGCTTTAACAGGCCACTGATTTGCGTAAACACTTCGAAATTGCTGGAGAATATTTTAATTCCTATTGATATTCTCTTAACGTTGTACGATGATAAGTATGTTCCGCTACGAACGAAGCGTATGGCACAGTGTTAATATTGACTTCATGATCGCTGAAAGAGAATTTTTCTTCCGTAAATACAAGGTTTCTAAAAAGGATGATGATCTGTCCCGATACAAGATATTGCGAAATCGGATTAACAAAGCGGTACAGATTGCCAAAAGGAGGTATCTATAGCAGGAACGCTAGATCCATCTAGGAAATTGTGGTCTAATTTAAAATGCAATGGAATACGTGGAAAGGTAGCTCCATCATGCGATCTTAATCCTGATGACCTTAACTCATATTTCATCAACACCACTAATTCTCAATCCGTACTACCTATTTCTATGGGAGGGAAGCTATTCGATTATCATGATAATTTCAGCTTTCGTTGCGCTTCTCATGAGGAGGTTCTTAATGCAGTCATGCCCGTAAAATCTGAAGCCTGCGGTTCTGACGGTATTCCACCAAATTTTTTTAAAAATCTGTACCCTATTATTTCTGATAGCTTAGTTTACATGTTTAACTCTTGTCTGACATATTCACAATTTCCCTGTTGTTGGAAAAGAGCTATTGTTTTACCCTTAGCTAAATGTTCTACTCCGGTTGTTGCTAAAGATTTTCGCCCTATAAGTCTACTTTGTTTTCTCAGCAAAGTTCTTGAGAAACTTATAAACAATCAAATAGTTCAAAGTGTTCTCGAAAATGGGTTGGTCTCCTCCCGGTGGCAATCTGGTTATCGATCGGGTTACATCTGCGAAACAGCACTCTTAAAAGTAACGTCGGATATACGCAGAGCATTGGATAGTAAGTATTTCACGGCTTTGGTACTGCTTGATTTTAGCAAGGCGTTTTACACAGTTAATCATAGCTTACTTCTCGTTAAACTTAAAAAAAAATTATAATTTTTCATCGTCGTCGCTTAAATTAATCTGAGCTTTTCTAACTGGTCGCTTTCAGCAGGTCAGGATAGGGAACGAAAAATCCGCGTGGAAAAAAGGACCTACATACTGGAGTCCCACAAGGGTCTATTCTTGTACCTTTATTATTTTGTCTGTTCATCAATGATATACCGGACGTACTTCATGATGTTAACATTCATATTTACGCTGATGATTTTCAAAATTACTTGTCTCGACCAATAGGTTTAATAGAGGACTGCATTGATAGAGTAAACTCTGACATGTGGAATATATCTGCTTGGGCGTGTAGAAACCAATTGACACTAAATCCTTTAAAATCTACCTGTATTGCTTGTTACAGATATGATCTTACTTTTTCAAATTCAAATTCAAATTTATTGAAATTAAAGAGCACAAGTGAGAACAATGCTCATTGATTTGCGCATACTCCTAATTAAAAATACAAGAAAATCGACATCGATTTTGAAGAAGTAAAATAAAAAAAACATTAAATAAAAATTAAAAATTAAAATTAAATTTACAATTAACAATAAAGTAAAGCATAATAGTAATTAATAAGTATTAAAAAGAACATAGAAATTGCTAAATTAAGAAAAAATAAATAAAAAGAAAAGCAAATAAGCTGAGGTAAAATAATACTAGTAGATTCATAGAATTAAAATTACCAAATGATAGAAAAATTTTAAAGAAATGAAAATATTTGAATTGAAGAAAATTTAAAAAAAAAATATATATTAAGCTAAATTGAATAACATAAGGCAAAAATAAAATAAAAGAAAAATAAAATAATAATTACATGCTAGAGAAATGTTGAAATGATAATCTCTTGAAGCTGTCAGGGCACTGAGTAGATCTTATTTCAATGGGAAGATTATTCCATAGTTGAACACGATAGATGAAAAATGAACGACTACTGAAATGGGATCTGTGTTTCGGTATGATCAGCAGTTTTGTGCGAGCGGATGCAAGGAGTTTTACATTACTATATAGGTAATTGGGGCACATGCGCTTAACTATGCGAAATATCATGAGACATATTTTAAATTTAATACAATTGTTCAGCGTACAACCTAAGATAGCTCTGGAAAACTCAGACACATTGTCCCGTCGGAGGATGCCGTAAATATACCTAGCACAGGAGTTATATGCTACATTTATTTTATCACGACATCTGCCACTTAAATTGCCGAGAACTTCACAGCCATATGTTATGATCGGTAACAAGAGCGCTTTTACCAACCAAGTCCTTGATACTCTGGGGGTATAGGATGCATGACGCCACAGACCCTTTAAGCCACCATATATTTTACCTACTAGTGTATCAGTGTGTTTATTCCAGTTTAATGTAGTGTCAAAAATTGTACCAAGGTTGCGAGTTGTTTCAGCAAAAGGAATAGATATACCATTAAGTTTAAGACAAGGTTGTTGGGACATATCAACGTGAATTTTAAAAATAACAATAAATTGCGACTTTGAAGGATTCAGCTTAAGACAGTTCAAACTAGCCCAAGATTCAATAGCTTCCAAATCCATATTAACTTTGTTTATGCTACTATGGAGATTTATTAAGTTTGAGGATAAGCACATTTGAACATCATCAGCATATAATTTGAGAGTGGATTGAGAAGTAACCTCAGTTAGATCGTTTATATATAAACAAAACAACAAAGGACCCAAGATAGACCCCTGTGGCACGCCGGTGAATAGAATTTTGCTATTCGAACATCCATTATCCGTCGCTACAATCTGCTTCCTATCAGAAAGATAGGAACGTATAAGTTTGGTCGCCGAGCTTGAGAACTTATATTGGGATCTAAGTTTATTGCATAAGATATCAAAGTTTACGGAATCAAATGCCTTTGTAAAATCGAGCAAGCACAAGACTGTAGCCTGATTATCTTCAATATTATTCCTGATATCCTCAACTAAGCTTAGCAATGCAGTAACTGTACTATGTCTAGCGCGAAATTCCGACTGATGTAACTCGTGAATTGGTTTAAAATAAGCCTTTCTAAAGCTTTGGATAAGACAGGCACATGGCCTGTCAGCTTTGGGATTTTTCTTCACGGGTATAAACTTTGCCAACTTCCATATGCTTGGAAAGCAACCTGTTGTGATTGCTGTATTGAATATATGAGTAATCGGCTTAATAAAAAATGGAAGAATTAACTTTAAAATCTTAAGATTAAGATTATCCAAACCAACAGCATTTGATTTAATAGACCTTATGGAGAGTATAACCTCAGATTCAGTCACATTTTTAAAAGCGAAATCACGCTCATAGTAATCCATTTGAGAAAATACAGGAAAAGGAATATTATTTAAATTACCCGCCGCATTACAAAAATAATCATTCAATTCATCCAGATCAATATGACTTTCACTTTGGGGGCGTTTTATTAAATTCAAACTTTTAATATTTTTCCACAGTACACGAGATGGTAAGGAAGAATTGAGCTTTTCCTTACAGTAATTAGTTTTTGCCCTTCTAATTTCAGCGGTGACTTTATTTCGCAGGAGAATAAAGTTCTTCCGAAGAAAATCACCTCCAAACTTTCTCCAGCAAGTATATGCATGGTTTCGTTCAGCCATCAGAGCTTGAATATCCCTTATGAGCCACCGTGAGCTAGATTTTGTCCTACGTGATTTTATGGGTACAAAATAGTCAAAGAGATAATTTAGTCTATTATTGAAGCACGCAATATTGTGATTAACATCTGTAGTGGAATATATATAGCTCCACAAAATGTCACCAGCCGCAAGATGCAATTTCCGAAGATCAATCGATTTGAAGTCCCTGTAAACAATGCTCTCACAACCGGTTGAGGACGATAATGCAGAGATTGCAAAAGAAGCCATAATAGCTATATGATCACTGATTCCAGGAATATTAAATTGGCTATGGTCTACTACCAGATCTGGGGTATTAGTCACGAAGACATCTAGCAGGGAACTATCACCACTGTGGTATCTTGTCGGAGTAGTATTAACGATATGCATCCCCAAAGTATTTAAGTACGCCAAGAAGTCCCTAGATTTAATATTATTGATTAAGAGATTGATATTGAAATCTCCGCAAATCAGACTCATCGAGTAGGCACCACTAATCTGTGCAAAATCATTGTAAAATGAACTTAAGTTAGATATGCGGGGGAGTTTGTATGCACAACCTAGCAATATTTTATTTGACCTAATACGAACCTCCAGGAAGAGATACTCAATTCCACTAGAAGATGAGTCCGACTTGCAAATCTCCCTGCATCCATAAGCACACTTAATGTATGCAGCCACACCACCACCGATCGACAGGCTCCTATCTATTTCTAAAGAGCTTATAGCCCGGTAGCTCAACCAGAGCCTCATCTATGCAATCATTCAACCATGTTTCGGAAACAACCAAAATATCAACACTATTAATAAAGGTATACTTAAATTCTTCAAAGTTTGATAGAAGACTGCGATCATTAATATGAGAAATATTTAAGTTTAACTTGTAATTATTCGCATAGCTCCCCAGTGCACATCTTCCGTCCATAGCGCCCGCAATATCAGGAAAAGCCATAGTATAGGTCGCCTCTGACAGCTAACAAGAGAGATACCATATCAATTACAACTAAAAAAGAGAAAAGAGAAGCAGAACAATTCAAATACATAGTTTATTGATTCATTTATACTCCGCTTAATTTTAGCAATATCCAAGTGTTGATGATAAATTGGTAAAAGCAAATTGTCAGTAAACAAGAGCAAGCTATTCTCCAACTTCAGCTAAATTTTTGTATTTGTCCAGTTGGTCCATAGAATTTATTTTTATAGCGGGAATCTCTTTGTTATCATCCGGCCTTATGTAGATAATCCCATTCAAGGTGTAAACTGATTTGATCTTTCTGTCTTTTTTTAATTTGACAGCAGCTTGGAAAAGCAGGTTGTTCCGTGAAGTAAGACTTTCCCGGACAAATATACTTCCTTCACCATTGCCGATCTTCCTCCCATATACCTTAATGGAATGATTCCCCCCTATACGAGGGAAGCCAAAAGCCTGGGAGTACGTATAAATAGTAAGCTGAGTTGCTCTGACCATGTAAAACAGTCTCTTGGCAAGATTTATAGTGGCCTTAGGCCACTATTCTCTATTAATCTAAATTTGAGACTTGTAAAATCTCTGTTGATGCCACATTTCAATTATTATAGTACTGTCTACCCTGTTTTGGATTCTGAGTGTTACCGCAAGATTAATACTGCTTTCAATGACTGTGTACGGTTTATGTATGGGCTAAAACGTTATGATCATATTACCAAGTTCAAAGATACTGTCTTGGGTTGTTCATTAGGCACTTATCTAAATATTAAGGCATTGGTGTTTTTACATAAAATAGTTAATGAAAGATCTCCTTCTTATTTGATAAAACTTTTCGAATTTTTGCACTCATATAGACATAAAACCTTCTGTGTACCTCAAACTTCATACATTGCGGGGCCGCGCTCTTTCTTTGTTTCAATAGTTCGATTATGGAATACCCTTCCCAATCATGTCAGGGGACTTGGCAGGACGCATGAATTTAGACTTGCACTGCGGAAGCATTTTTCTGTTGTGGAGTAATGCGATGAAGTGCACCGTTTTCGTCAAACACTTATTTATTTACATATATACATATTTATATATTCTGTTGTTTTTCTTTTTCTTTCAAATAGTTTCTTACTTTTTAAATTCTTTACTTTTACTTAAATTTTTTTTTTTTCATCATTTTGTTTTCATTTATTTTAATTTTTCTTGTGAATTTATTTTTGATTTGCCGTAGTTTCTTAATTAGTATGCATTTATAAAAGATAATAATCTTGTGTATACAGACCAGAAATAAATTATTATTATTATTATTATTACTCCGTTATATTGTTGCTTTTCAGGGCATTATGAATGTAATCCGATGTCCATTTTATTACATTTAATGGTGGAATTTTTATTTTTCGAAGTTGGGTATTGATTGTTCATCAACAGGTTCATCACTATCCATCTACATTTAATGTCTATAGCGGAGCGAAATAATTGCTTTTAGATGCAGAGGTATCAAAAATAATAGCTGTTGTCTCGGTCATAAACTAAGTACGTACAGATGCTTAATCCAATGTATTTCTTCATTTCTGTCTCAGTTTTTTTATAAATAAGGACTAAACTATGAGAGCTCTATAAAGCCCATATTTTTATTTTTTCTCAACCTCAACCTCCTCTTCTTTAAAAAATACTTTAAAAACATTATTATTTCTAAGGTTTTACAAAAAACATTAACATATCACCAAAACGATACACGGATGAATAAACAAAATCAAAGAGCTCAGTTTTACCAATTTGATTTTTTTTTTTTCATTTCTATTTTTTCAAAAATTTTCTTTGATACGTAAATTTTCATATAGAAAAATGCAAGCCATTCTAAGCTAAGAAATCAAGCCATAATGCTATCTAGAGCAAAGTAAGATAGATACATTCACACAAAAGCAAAACAATCAACCTCTGCGAACAAGGCAGCCCTGGAGCGTTTCAAATCGTGTTTCATTCGATGTCATGAATTGAATTGAACTGAAGATATTTTATTGAAAACATATGAATAATTCATGTGAATTCGATGCCCTTTCACAGTGCTAGAGATATTGATACGAATATTCGCTTCAAAGGCATACAACAAAGGACATTTTCTTAAGAAAATTGTTGCCCCCCCCCCCCCCCCCCCATGATTGTAAAGTTTACGAAGGGGATGACAGAAAACACCGTCTATGAAAAGGAATATTTTTGAGGCCATCCGTTTATTTTATTTTTTTTTATTTTTTTTTTTTTTTGTCAGGTGAAGTCAATGCAATTTATCTTAATGGGAATATCGGGGCATTTCAGGTCTAAATCTATTTATAAACTTGGGAAAAGTTTTCTTTAAAAGGCAACTGTTATCAAGAATTATTGATACGAAAAATTCAATCTGTGCGAACGTTAGCTACGTTAGCCTAGCTATCTAACTAGTAAGGTGGGTCGTAAAATATGTATCTACATATATGTACCTTTCGTATCCTCTTTTTCGTACAGGTATCGATTACATTCAAGGATATTGTCAACATTGATTTGCCATTCCTTTTTTAGTAGACATAATATGTATGAGTACCGACGATATTGACAAAAAAAAAATAACAAAATAAAAATTCATGAATGCAAAAAATGTCGAATTTATGAATAATTTGCCTTCCATTTCCTGTTTACTTTTCAATTTGTCTGAAAATAAAATTAATTCAACTTAAAACGGTGCAAAAGGATAACGCCCCTCTTGATAGAATATGGTATCCACATAACTTCTCCGTTAAACTCTATTCTGACCAAATTTTACAATTTCGCTCCAGTTTTCCAACTATTTTCTGTAATTATTTATTTATCTCTCATATTCTTCCTAGTATTCCATTCCAACTATTGCCATAATATACTCCAATCTAATAGCTTAAAAACAATAACTCGGATGTAGACACTATTTATATATGTATATGTATATGTGAACCCAATGACAAGAATACCAACAGCGAAGTATGTATATAAATTTTAAATGGAACTTCTGTTTTGTGACATTTGTCTGGCTGCTAAATTGACAATTTATGAAGACAGTGACAAAGAACTACAATCTTCAACTTGTTTTCATTGATTCTTTCAATTGAGAAAATAATTTAAGTCTAATTTTTTATTTTCATATATAAGAAGTAATTTTCTTCTTAACAGGGTATACCAGTGAAAATTGAAAATTGACCTTCGGCTTGCACCCGATATCTCGAGAACAGGTATGCCTTTTTATTCCAAATAAATTTTAATGTTTAGATAAAGGTCCAATCCGTGAAATAAGTGTAGCAAATTTCTCAAAATTAATCCAGAAATTATTATATAATTATCTGAAATTTGTAAAATTATTAAAAACTGTCATCTCTTGCACTCCAGCTAAGTGAAAGTAATTTATGACCCGATTTTGATACAAATCGAAAGATGTGCCATAAAAGGATGAGACAAGTTTTTTACTTTTTCTTTTTTGGATCTTTTGGGCTAATATTTTACATAAACAAAATATGACAAAATGAACACTTTTCGATCAAAGTTTTAACAGCGTTCCAATGTAAATTAAAAGTTACAAAGTATCTAAAATTAAACATTGTAATGTTATTTATTCGATTTTGCATAAAAATTGCAAGAAAACTTATGCTTACAGCGTAATAATAAAATAAAACAATTGTCAATAAATGATATTATCATGGACACACTTGCTGTTTTGTGTGGAATTATCATGGACACACTTGTTTTTTTGTATGCAAAAGTTTCGCTAGGTGGCGCGTGGCACAAAAAGCTTTTGCATGTATGAATCTATTAATCGCATGTGTATTACTGTTAATAATATGGCTGAGCACTATGATGTTGACGTTTCTAAGCAAGTTTTAAAAAACGTCTATATAATATTTAATATTTTTTGTTTATTTCATTTTCTATTTTTAATGTTGTTCTATGTTGCATGTATTGTTGACCGTTTATTTATTAAACGTGTCACTACAGCGAGCATGTGTTAAGCTGGTCCTGATAGTCAAAATTTATAACTTTGCTATTGTTATTACAGAACAACAAAAAACAGGTTGCAATTCAAAGTAATAAATATGATTTAAAAATTAAAACTCTAAAATAATTATGACATGTAGATTTTTTTTATATTAACACCGTAAATGGGTTGCCCAATTTAGTTCATTTTTTAAATTGCATATACCATTTTTATGAAAACGCCGCCCGTGTACAAAATTTCAGCTCTCTACGTTGACGATTTCTCGGGTAGTGCCTAAATATATAGTGAAAATCAAAATTTTTTTATGGCTACAATGCAAACGGAATGACAAATCTAGTAATACCCTATTATATTTCATCTAGGCAATAAAAAAATTCAAAACTAAACTAAAACTGTGATGTGCAAAAAGCAAAAAAACAACAAAGCAGAAAAGAATGAATATGTTTCGGATTGGATGCAGCCCACTCCCGCGAAATATCTGTGTTATCTGAGCAAAGGAAATAGAGCTTAAAAGCATAAAGCACAGAAAAGTTTTTTTCTCATGCTCAAACCATTATAGTAGTGGATAGGATAAAAATTTGATTTTTCTGTTCACTTGTATTCCCCCTTAAAAACCAAGTAAAGCTTTGTCAGTTGTTTCTATTTTTTTTGGTTTGAATTTTTGACGAATGATTTCTAGCAGAAATTAAGCAGAGTTAGAGACTTCTAAACTCCTCGTATTAGTACCTACCCCGAAAATTATTCTTCCAAGAAGGAGATAAGGAAAGAATTAAGGAACAGCACCTCCACCACTGATGTACATATGTCACTCTTAAATCTTGACAGATAGTAATCCCGAAAAAAACACAAGATGGTAAACTGTTCCATATCGTTCACGATGAAAAAAACCTTCGCAGAATTTCACTGTATAGTCGAAAGAATTTAGAATGGTAAAAGGATGTGTGCGATTAGCATGGTGCTCAACAGATGTTAGTACTGATATACAATTGTATATGATTTTCCTCTGTTCATTACTGGTTGAATTGATTCTTGTTGAAACTTATTCCATCATAGATTGATCAGGATTCATAAGAATCCTGATATCATGATATTAGCAATATTAGCGAATTGCATAAAGAAAAAAAAAATCACGTCGAAACAGTAGCAATTTCACAGCAAAATAAGCCAGAAACAACTGTACACGGGAGTATACTGCCCATCTGCACTTCGTAAGTCGACATGAATATCAATTTTTTTTTTTTGTTTTTGCAAAAAAACATTGTTTGAATAGGCAACAAATTCCAGTTTAGAATAGAATATTTGTATATTTGGAAGGTATACTACAAGATTTACCATCTTTTTCTTAGTAGTCTTAGTGCTTACGGCGATATTTACATCGGAAGCTGCATTGTATGCAGAAAGCAAGCCGCTTTACCTTTAGGGACCAATATGAATGATTTCATCCGAGGAAATGAAAATTTAATTCACTAGAAATCAAGATGGCGGACCTTTTCCAAAATGGCGGCTGCCATAATTTAAAAATATTACAGACTCAAAACGGCAGAACCGATTTTAGTGATTGGGATGTCAATCAATTCGTATTGAATCCTTTAATATAAAGAAAAAATACCGTTTTAGAAATTATAGATGGCGGCCGAATATTAAGAAAATTGTGAAATATTCAAATAAATATTTTCGTTCTAATGAAAATAATAGCTAAATATCCTACAATATGGACATATATTTTTTAATTTAAATAATACTTGATAATATTAGCTACGAAATAATAAAAAATACTTAACAATCCGTGGGGTAGTTTTTGAACTATACGAATTACAAAAGATGTGCGTAGTTTTGAAAGCCGTCACTGTACGTGATGTGATCAAAACGAACGAATGCAATGCACCGATTTCAGTAATTCACGTAACAGACGATTTGTATTTATATCCTGAATTATATGACGTTTTGTGATAACCGGCTAAGTGCTAGTTGGACTCGCGCATTAAGTATTTCGTACGACACATATCTACAACTATTGGTTGGTTTTGGTCAACAAGACCACTTTAATTTAATTTCATTAATCATTGTGAATCAACGTTTTCAATATTTGATGTATATATTATATAGAAATCTCAAATTTCTACCTAGTTCAGTTTTTGAGATAGACTAGCAAGATGGAGAATTCTCTTGGAAGAGTACGACTACAAGATAAAGTACAAGCCAGGGAAATATAATGCTAACTCCGATGCCTTAAGTAGAATAGGGAAACCAATAACAGAAAGAATGTAAAACTGACAACTTTGATGACATTTCTTTCTTTCTAAAGGTAAAAAAAGGACATAAAATATGTATATTTATTTTATTCGGCTTATGTTTACTCCTCTTTATCATCTTCGTACGATGTGGTTGAACTGAAAGAAAATTCATATGAAATCAGAACAAAATATACCTGATATAATTTATAAATAGTAAGTAAAAAATTATATATATACCTTTCGTTTTTGCAGCAGCCTTTGCATGTGCTGCATTGCACTATGCAAGGTAGACCCACGCCTACACGTGCAGCGCATTTGTTTCGCAGCCTTTTATACAGCCGCAGTGGTCCAAAGTATGTTAACACTCGCCATATCTCCCTAGCTTCAGACCATTGCGGTACCCAACTGTCATTAGATGACTTCCAACCCCAAGAGGATGGCAATGGCACAGTGGCATCATCAAGAATAAGGGCATTGTCCTATAAGTGGCCCGCTTGATATATGACATGGAGCGCGTATCTTTGTAATGCTGCCGATGCTGGTGGGTTGCTGGCTACCAATTTATTTTTGGTAACAAATGGTTCCTTCCGTACCGAGTTGACCGATGAATGTGCTGTTTGTGGATCATATTGGTAGCAAGTGAACTTTTCCAGCATAGCCATGATTTCTTCAGAAAGACTTTGTAGTGGCTATGATATTTCTTTAAAACTGGTGTAACTTCAGGGTGTGACAACCATGTTTTGAAGCAAGACTTCTTTCTTTTTGTATGAAAATAAGAAGTGATATCACTCCCTGTAAAGGCCACGAAGAGCAGTCGATCTGTTAGGACCCAAAGTTTTAGCTATATTATGAACTTGACAGAACGGCGTTTATTTGCAGTCCCGGTCAATAGCCATAACTCTTGCAGGTCACTCTCAATTAAAGTTTGATGAAAATATGATATATATAACACCAAAACATCTGTATCGGAAGATCTGATCAAAATACGCGTGATTCCCTATTCTGCCATATGTTTTGCGTGAAATACGATGCGGCCATCGGCTTCTTCCGCATGCGTTCCTATTGTTTTTCTAGAAATCGCGGTGCAAGAGTTGTCTGAGGAGTCAATTGTTTAGCAATATTTGTCACCACATTAGCAGCATCAAAGTCATTTAGGAAGGCTTGCCCCAAAAAGCTCTGATTTGTTTTTCATTTCGCAGAAAATCTGACCAATCAGAGGGTAAGCTATTATTAGCAATAACTTGACGTCGAATGCCAGAATATGAGGCCTGGATCTGCTGCGTAATATTCTTGAAAAGTTTTGGACTTCTTTGGCCGAATCATTTGTATGAGTACAGCACCATCAAAGATTATTTCATCAAATTGAATGGGTACGTTTTCTCTTCGTACTACAGATTCCAGATTTTCAGCTAGATCAGCCTTAATGCCTGAGCGAAGTTGTCCATTTGCGGACAAAAAAGGTGGCATCTTTGATTCGCATATTGAAAAAAAAGTGTCCAGATCAGGCTCACGTTCTCTTGCGATTATAAAAAGTCTGAAATAAAGCTGAATTATCCACTTTCAAACTTTTGACAGCGTTTACTTCTACAACTTTCTTTGTTTGTTCTGAGCGAAAATTTTGGTATTTATTTCCTTGATGGGATCGTGTATCGTTTTTGAGCCTTCTACAAATATCTCTTTTATGAATTTTTGGTATGCATCATTTCCTGATTTCTCAGCCGCGTACAAAGCTATATCAGCTGTTGAAGGAGCCAACACTCGACTAGCTAAAGCTATGCTATGCTCCATAAAAGGGTTACCTGTTTGAATAAAGCTGGTTTTCAATGCCATACATCGGTAAAGGAATATTTTTGATAAGCAGGGTACTGTTCATGGTGCGTTTTGAATGTTATGCACAGCATTGAATTGCATTGACTCAAATTGCTTTACAAGCCGAGCTATTTCGGGTCCAGCCATAGTAAATGGACGAAGTGATGAAGAATCTTGCGTCAATCCGATTGCTCCATTTCGGCATTGTATTGTTCGTGTGCCTGATCTATTCCTAATGCAGAATCCATCGAAGTCTTCTTGTTGTAATTCGCCGTGTAAGTTTCTTACCAAAACATATTCCCTCCCAGACATTATCTCTTTCAACTCCGACACGTAAATTAATAATTTTTCTCTAAAACGTGTCATGTGTGGTATAGATATATTATCTATTGGCTCATGGTGAAGTTCTGATAATCTTTCTTGGTAGAGGCAGATCAGTTCTGGAGCTTTGAAGACGTACTCATCAGTATCATTATTTAATTTCGCACAGATGAAACCAAACATTCTCGCGCGTACCACTTAACGTAGCCTAGGCCGGCAGCGGTGCGCTTGTTGAAATGCGTATAGTTCATAATCTACCAAACGGATTGTCAAGCATTTTTTTTTATTTTGTAGCTAATATTATCAAGTATTATTTATATTAAAAAATATATGTCCATATTGTAGGATATTTAGCTATTATTTTCATTAGAATGAAAAAATTTATTTGAATATTTCACAATTTTCTTAATATTCGGCCGCCATCTATAATTTCTAAAACGGTATTTTTTCTTTAGATTAAAGGATTCAATACGAATTGATTGACATCCCAATCACTAAAATCGGTTCAGCCGTTTTGAGTCTATAATATTTTTAAATTATGGCAGCCGCCATTTTGGAAAAGGTCCGCCATCTTGATTTCTAGTGGATTAAATTCTCATTTCCTCGGATGAAATCATTTATATTGGTCCCTAGTATCACTGGGTAAAGCGGCTTGCTTTCTGCATAAAATGCAGTTTCAATTTGCTAAGCCCTATAACTATAGTACCAATTTGAGTGGAATACAATAATACAAGGGAAATTAAAAAAAAATCTAAATTAAATGTTTAAAAATACAACAGCAAAAAAAGAATTGGAAAACAGCGAATGATATTGGATGAAGGAAAAAGAATAAACAATAATAATAAATAAAAAATTCAATAAATACAAAATTAAGATAAAAAACATAATAAAAACGAAAAAATTATATCAAATGGGAATGAATAAATACGATAATAATAAAATAATAATAATAATTCCACATTCGAGTAATTTGAACGATATATGTAAGATCTATAAAAAAAATGAGGTCTGAAAACGTGGAATTAGCAATTTGTAACCTCTGGTAGAGTTCAAGGGTTGAAACATGGTCCTCATGTAACCGGGGTGAGAGTTGTAAAGTAATTTGAATAGGAAGAGTAATGCTCTGCGCCTTAGATATAGTTCAATAGAGCAACCTAGCAGTGCAAAATGCAGGTGAGACACATGATCGAATCTTCGTAACACGAAAACAAACCTTACACATATGTTAAATGCAACATGTAATTTTCTGGAGAGTTAAATGCCAAAAGAACTTTCATCTCCACATATCCACAATTCTCTGATTTAGTGAATCCGGCCCTGGGAGTAATAAGCGCCGTATTTATACTCTACAAACTGTCCTAGTACCTTCCCGAATATTCCATTCTCGAAACATCGAACCTCCGAACCCAAGGTTGTTTATGGCCGTACCTTATAGATATCGCTTACCCAGTTCTCAGAAAGTTGTTTATGTCCATACTTAATTAATCATTTCATGCGAATTATTCATTTCCAATAACATTTCCACGTAACATAGTAGAATCCCGTTTTTATAATTTTTTCTGAGTTGCTGGTCAAATTCAAGTGAGTTTTATTTCAAATTCTTATTTCTAAGTGGTGACAAATTATTTCATTCACCCTAACCTTTGGACATGAATTTGTACCTGTGTGCACTGAATAAGTAGATTTCAGTGCAGGGGCGGTTTCAAGGGGGGGGGGAGGGGAGGAGGGGTCCTAGGGACACTATTCACCCCGCCCTCTTAAAAATTAAACTCAAAAATATTTAATTAATTGACTTATTTGAAAAAATATATTTCTTATTTTATATTCCTTTTATTTATATAATTAAACATCAAAAAATTATATAAAATATTTTTATTCCAAAACTTGAAAAAATACAAATTTATTTCAATGAATATTATTGTATGCATGTGATGTATGTGTATAGATTTTTCCCACAATTTGAGTTTGGGACCCCAACTTTGGGTGATCCGAAACTTTCGAGAAACACTTCCCAAGCCACGAAACAGAACTCCATCATTACCACATAAGAGCCTTAACTTATTCCTGATTCCTAATATTCTAAAATATTTTCAGAGTTCTTATGTAAAACCACTGACATGCATAATATGGACTGACTACGTCTCCATAGAAATACACTGCAGAAAGTGGGCTCACTTCTATATAGCGTTCTCTTTCAGTTAAAGCACCAAGTACCAACTAAACGAGAGAAATGTAAACAACAAATAAATAAGTGGGTTCGTCGAAGTAAATGTTTTTAAATTAATTATTTGGCTTAATTTGTGATAAAAAGTGTTTTACCACAGGCATGAAAGGTTTTATTAAAATCACTTTTCAACTTCCCGCCAATGGTTGGTTTTTTCAATGTCGGCACCAACGTAAGAACTGTTTTTGTCACAAAAATATGTACCCTCATGAAATAGAATATCGAGCAGTAGCCCATATTATACATATATGCCAATGTGTAAAACTGAGAAAAGTTTAGTTTGAACGACTCCTGCAGTTTGCACCCCAAACTGCTATTCTATTAAAAAATCACTTTTTATAAAAAAAATTATATTAAAAAAATACACATCATCAGCACCGCTTAATGCAAAGACCTTCCTAGTACCTCACTACAGTACTGCGGTGGCTAAACTAAGCGACTTAAAGCGCTGGACAAGTAGTGCCCCATTTGACGTTATTTTTCTTTTAATTCAATTGCACTATGATCCCCCCCCCCCTCCTAATTTCAATGCTAGATCCGCCCCTGTTTCTGTGTAATATTGTTTTTGTACACCTGAACAGAAAGTAGTAAAATTATCCGACAAACGTTAATCAATTTGTGCCAATAAAAAGAAAACGGTGATAAACTGAAAATCGTCACATAGACCAGCAATTTCATTCAAATTCCATTTGGTCTTGATAATAAATGAAAACTTTACCGTAATATTATTATTTATATTAATTTTATCTTATTTGTATTATTGAATTAGTTGTAAATATGAATAATAAAAATATTGGTGAATCTTGTGTACTTTTTCCAATTGTTAAATTATATTCATTATTAAATATTCGTACATATAAAAAAAAAACAAAACAAATTATGTATTAAAATATCTTCCTTAATTTATTCTCTCCAATAAATGTCACTCCCTTTATTACTACTATTACTACACGCTAAAATTCATAAACGGAAACCATTACGAACGTGTTTGGTATACAAATAACCTCATAAACAGACAGTTAAACTCAATAAAATATATTGCAATATAATTAATATTACCGTTAGTAGAATGCCATAATAATTTTGTATGAAACAATAATTATTACTCGAGAGTACGCTCGTTAATAACCCTCAAAGTCTTTGCGAATCTATAGAGACTTCGTAACGAATAAAGTCCTAAGAGTTCTGTGGGAATCTCTTTTTGGGGACTCGTAAATCATTTTTATTGCTTGTTTTACGGAGAAAATTTATCGTTAAAGACAATATAAAAGCGTACATGCAGAACAAGTATTCTATTTAAAGAGAAGGGATGAAGGGGAGGATGTTGTTATTTTCAAATAGTTTTCAAAATTGAATAAGATTTTTGGAGTTAAACAGCTCCTTTTCATATTCATTTTTGTAAAGGATTACTTACGAAATCTTAATAAATTTCACCCCCACTAAAGAAAATATTAAATCGTTGAATGAACTTCATACAAATATCTATAGAGGAGCAGTGTGTATAGTTAGTCTGGAACGAGCGCTCAAGGATCTGCTTTGGAGGCCGCTGTGTGAGAAGCAGCTGTAAAAAGCAATTACTTCAAGTCTTGAAATTGCTTTTAATTATGAGCTCTGACAAACCACTTATTCATTCAAGCGTTGATAATCATTTCTTCATAGCTCTTTTGTAAGCTGTTCGGAATATTTTTCTTTCTTTCCTACAAAATTCTTCCTGTAATTATCTTGAATAGAAATTTTTGTTTTTTTTTTTTTTTCTAATTAGTTTGCTAGTCGGATGAGACTGGTTGATGTAAATGTAATTCGTAGGTACTTAGTCGTTTATTAGTTATTCAGTCAAGTAATTTCCAGTATATACTTTATTTATTTCGTTATTTATTTATCCTGTTGAAACTTGACTACTGTGCAACAATGATATGGACAAACTGAAGAAGTATAAGAAGCTCATTCTTAAAGAAATACCCAGATCGGACTTGACAACGAAGCGCCAATGGTACAGTTTTTTAGTAGATTTCAAAAAAATTTGTATGTGGTGTATATATACAGCATGTCCCGTAAGTCGACGTCAAGCCGGAATCGGATGATAGACCAAGTAGTAACAGTCAGTTATCAGAAAAATATTTAAAAAAATCTAAGTCATGTATTTTTAAATTATAGACATTTCTTTTGTTTTCAAGAAAATGTACACCCTGTGCTGGTTTTTTAGCTCCTGTTGCTACAAATCTTTACTTTTTTTCAATTTTATTTTTCTTGTGTTCATAAAAAAAAAATAACACCCACACGTTACTTTATTCAATGCTGAAAATTAAAAAAAAAACAAATTTACAGCTTTGTGTCCTTCAGGAAATTCTTCATGAGAACTGTAGTGCAACAACTCCATCGTTCGAAGTTAGAGTGCCTCAAGGGTCAATCCTTGAACCAAACTTTTTCAACAACTATACGTTTGATTAAGCACCTCTCACCTTCTCAACTCCACTACATTGCTATACGTAAATGACTTACATATGTGAATACACCAAAATTAGCTGCACGTAAGATTGAGCAGAGTATTGTATAATTTACTGCTCAATACAAAAACAATTGACTAAAAATATCGATATAGAAGTTAATATTCAAAAATAAGATATTCTAAAACACCAAATACCTCGTGATATCTTTCATCAATCTACTGAAATTCAATACTCAAAAGGTGCTACCTCTCCAAGACTGTAGAAAACTAATATGTTCTGCTAAATCACATTTCATTGTGAATAAGTTTAAATAAAAAATTCGTTTGACATGAGCTTCGAGAGAGCAGTCTACTAATTTATATCTAAAAGGTGTAATGTCGTCATATATCTGCGTAGGCCATAAATGAATTTTATAGAATCGCCCACACCACTGAAGACTAGAGAAATACTGTGGGAGGAGAATTTTTAGAGAAATACTGTGGGAGGAGAATTTTTATCACCTTTAGACGCATATTAGTACTTAGAATGCTGGCAAATAACCACTCCGACGTAAGCCAAAGTACATTTTGGACGGACAAACAAGCATCAATGTGGTCACAACTTTTCATATGAACATAAGGATAATTCCAAGATTACGACAAATGGCAAGATATTCTCACCTAATCACCAAAAGCCATGCACTGTGACTTTCCAGCATTTAACGTTGATTTGTTCGACATGAACTACTGCTAAATCATATCCAAATCATTTACACAATTTTCCATAAGCCCAACTGGTCGATAGATCTGCACATCATCTGCATGTATGCGTACATCTTGTAAAACTTTCGGAAGATCATTTATAAAGAGACTAAACAGGAGAGGACCAAGGGAGGATCCCTGGGGTACGCCGCAAACTATCGCAAATTATCAAGTACGACCCACAACCCTCTGAAACCTATGAGAGAGGAAGTTAAAAATCAGCCGAAATGAAGATGAAAGGAATTTGAAATTATCTAAAAGCTTACACAAAAGTTTGCCACGGTCGGCACTATCAAACGCCTTCGATATATCAAGTATAGTTGGGATGCAAATCTCACCACTGTACAAGACATTAACCTTGCTCTAGATGCAATTAACAGTAAGTGGGATGAAATTCAGGAACTCACTCCGATTGACCACATTTTCTTCAAGGACAATTTTGTGCGTGTGAATTCAACTAGTTTTTCATTTGATGGTAAATTGTATGCATAAAAGTTAGGTTTACCAATGGGAAACCCACTTTCCAGTATTTTCGCTGACATATCGATGGACATGTTAATAAAATCAGCACTAAATGATCTGAATACAAGACCAATATTCATACATAAATACGTTGACGATATTATAGCTGCTGCTCCTGAAAATAAAATTCGCAACATCTTAACCAAATTTAACTCAATGCATAATAACATCAATTTCACAGTTGGGTTGGAAGAAGGGAAAACTATCCCTTACTTAGATATAAAACTTTTTCGCTATAACGATGGCGCAATATCCACTGATTAGTACTACAAGCCTTATTCCTCAGATAGGATCTTAAGCTATCTCTCATTTCATCCACACTCATTGAAGATGAATGTACTAAAAAGCCTCATTAATCGAGTTCTCAGCCTGAGTCATCCAAGTTTCCACTACAAGAACGCAGATATTATCAATAGTATTGCATGTTAAAACAACTACCCTCTGCACATATAACAAGAAAGTTCATCAAGGAGACACTTCGAAAATTTTCATTTGCACCGTCGATTAATACGAATACCCAGTCAAGTGATTCTTCACCTCAACTACCGAACATACCACTTTATAAAGGACTCAGCTACGTTTTCCCGCTTTCCCTGTATATTAAAATGACCGTGGGACACCGTCCCGACAACTTGCGGGTAGCTATGAAATCAAGCCAGACGTTACAAAAACTGATCTTCACAAAACCATAAAGATAGTGCACCGACCAGCAAGAAATTTAATGTAGTCTGCAAAGTAGATTCCAACTATTGGGGAAATGCCACCATTGGACAAACTTTTAAGTGCCTAAAAACGAGACTTGACCAACATAAATATTATATTAACAAGGAAACACCATCATCGGCGCTTGGTGCACATACCCTTAGCTTAGGTTAAGTAAGAGGGGTGCCGCTAGACAACTCGCCAGCCTCACTTAGACCTCCAACGGGTCCATTGTGCCCCTAGACTTCATGGGATACCCCTTCAAGCCGCGGATTTATCCTGCTTTCCTTGGGAAGCTCAGGATATATTCAAGACCTTTAACCTAGATCCATCCTGCCTCACTCAGAAAACTCAGGATGTCTCTGAACTTTATACTTTGAAGCTCTCCCAGACATGAAAAGAAGTAGCTACCTAGTAGCCTACCTCTTTTATTCATCAGAGCGGGGCATTCGCAAAGCACATGTTTGACGGATTCAATTTCCTCCGAGTCCCTACAACTGCTGCAGAAATCGTTCGCCGCTATTCCCAGTCTTCTAGCATGGTCCCATATGGCACAGTGACCCGTCATGACCCCTACTAGATTCCTGGTATTTGCTCTGCTGCTGTTAAGCAGTTCCATTGTCCTTTTCCTGTCATATGCAGGCCACAATTGCCTCGCAATACGACAGGTATCCCTGCTGGTCCATCGTAGGCCTGCCTTTAGATAGACGTCCCTGATGATTTCCTCTTTTAAGGCTCCGATTGGGATCCTCACGTAAGCTACAGCTGCGGAGATATCCAATTCGGAGCTCTTTTTGGCCTACTCATCAGCCATCTCTTTGCCTGAGATATCCTTATGGCCAGGTACCCAGATTAGGGTCACCTTGTGCCTTACAGTCAATTCCTCAAGCTTGGTTTTTCATAACTGCACCAATTTTGATTTTACCAGCCCAGCATCCAGCGACCTGATGGCTGCCTGGCTATCAGTATATATGCATATATGCCGTGTGGGCTCTCTGCACATGGATACCAATGTTGCCGCCTGATAAATCGCTGTGAGCTCTGCCTGAAAAACACTGCATTTGTCAGGCAGTCTATAAGACTCGTGCCACTGGAGATCTCTAGAGTACACTCCAGCCCCTGTGCCCGCACTCGTCTTGGAGCCAACCGTCAATATAGAAATATCGGTTGTAACGACCACCTCATTCCCGTCCCAGTCACTCCTGGTGGTTATCGTTGCATTGATACCTCCACCAAAAACCAGGATGAGTACTTAATAGTCTGTTTCTACAATGCAGTCCCTACAGTCTACCTTCTGGAGTATATTCGAGTACCCGAAACCCCTCTCCGTCCACCCGCACCACGCTCTCAGCCTGACAGCACTAGTTGCCGCCACACCCTTACAATAAAGGTCCAGCGGCAATAGGTCAAACATGACCTCCAATGCCGCCGTGGCCGTGGTGCACAGAGGCCCAGTTATACCCATACAGGCGGCTCTCTGGATTTCTGACAGCACATCAAGGTTACAGTTCCTCGTCAGTGCCATCCACCAGACCGTAGAGCCGTAGCAGAGGATGGGCCGAACTATGGCACATACCCTTGAAACTCAGCACATCTTTAACTTTGACCAGGCTCACATCAACATGATCGAAAACAACAGAAGAAAACGAGAACTCAAAGAAACGTGCCAAGTTATTGCAAACTGCAATAAAAGTGGTAAACATCAAACGTGCACTCGAATGCCTAGACCCAGTCTAGTCTACTACATGATAGTACGTAAAAATTCTTCTGAGCATCAATGTTGCTCGTAATATAATAACACACACATATATATACAGGGTGTTCTGGAAATGTCTTTAGTGCTTTAAGGGGATGAAAGAAGAGGTCATTTGGGTCAAAAAAGTCCGTATACTTTTATATCGAACTCCGCTTGGTTTTCGAATTTTCGAGGTTTTGCATACCTCTTCAGAGTAATTTCGTTATAAGTTCCATTGTAATTAATGGATTGCGACGTTCAAACATTTATTTAAAAGAACACATATTGGCCTTTCTAAGAATGTATAATAAGTTATAATTCTGAATTCAGTTATTTAAAAAAAAAACACAGTTTTTTCTATGATTTTTCATTTCACCAACATTTTTGTCGCGCTTCAGTGTACATTTATTCGAAATATCACCATTGCACGAACTTGGCAAAAAATTTGCGCATTATATCCCCTTTCCAAAATGACCTCCCTAAGTGCTATCAACAATAACAATCAAAAGTTATAAGCAAACATTTGGAAGATATGCCCATCGAGGTAATCTTCAGTTTTTTCGTAGGATTCTATCTCTTCCTACAGTTTTTAAGCTACGACAACCATTTATATGTCATTGTGCGGGAATCTTAACTGGCTATTTGATAGGGTACTTTTCGGGGGAAATTAGACTGATTTTCCCTTTATATAAGAGAAAATTACATTTATTTTTAGGGAAAAACGTGTCTTAAATTTAGGGAATAGTCCTAATATTTTTTACAGTGTAATACATTAGAATCCTAAATTAGTCCTAACATTCTAAAAAAATTGCAGTGCACCCTAAACTGCTATTCACACAGAAAAATTGTCTTCTGATAACCTTAAGCATACTTTCTTATCTTCAAATTTGTTATCTTTCCTAATACAATTATTTAAAAAACGTATCTTAATCAAATGACTATGATTCCCCAAACAAAAACTCTCAACTGAGTAATAATTGCATGTGTGATTGCGCCGTAGTCCGATGAATTCGAATCAATCTGCCTACAAAATCGGACAAGGGCCGCATATACACTATTGCAACTATTACTCAGCTGAGAGTTATTGAGCTTAAAATGGTAAGGTTCCTTTGTAATTAAAACTAGTTTATTATTTTGTTAAGTAAGGTATATAGGAAGTGTAGCCTTTGGAAAGGTACGGAACCAAGCTTTAAATTTACTGGAAGATAATTTTCCTGTGTTGATAGTAATTTTGCCTTTATGGAATATATAAAATCAATGTCGGATCACTTTTCCATAAAAATCAATATAATACATTTTAGAGAATGGGACCAGCACGCACACATATAGATTTGTATTTCATGGCTTGGCATGTATTTCTCGAGAGTTTTGTAATGCTTCTTACAATTACTTGAGTCCACTGCTTGGAACCCTAAGCGGTCTCTTAAGTTCAATCAGACTTTTACTCTACAATCAATTAATTCAATCCTACATCAGTTCTGTCTTCCAATCTGCATTAAAAAGTTCGGAAAAGTCGAAAGAAAAATATTTGGAACTGAACCTCAGTCAGTGAGTGATAAGCAGTAAACAATAGATTCTACTCCAAGAAAAGAAGCTCTACGTGGCAGCCAAAAGTCTTTCCCTTTTACCTTATACCTTGTACCTCAAGCCAGGTATAAAAAATCCTCGTCTTCCACAATCCATAATCTTCAATCTATCTGAACTCACCTATCCTACAGAATTCAACTTTTTCGCCTAGAAAGTAGAAATATCTACTTCACCGATAAATTACTTACCTTTCTTTTTGCAGCAATAAAATATATTATCAAGAATGGAATTTCATAAGAGCCAACCATCATAAATATCAAACGGCCCATACACGGCGAACATGGTGTCCAACTTGGTGTGCCACACATGAAATCTTTTTCTCCAAACACTTGTTAAACATGCTGTCCAACATCAAGACAGGAACACATATCAAATCAAGAGCTGCTAGAACTGTTAACTGCTATCTTTTCTTCAATAGAGGTCGCCCTACACGGTACAATATACTCTCAGACACGTAGCCCAGCCCCTAAAAATCAAACTAACTTGATTTCCGTCCAACCGCTTGACATTGACATACTGTGTGTCATACCGTCAAACAGGAACACACAAACACGGTCAAATCTTTGTTACAACATTGCTCTTATTTCGAATGCAAGAACTGTGCTGACCAGTAATATTTAACACTAGCTATAGTTGCCCCCAATCTTAGAACAGATTTCTCTCGTAAGTTTGTATTTTTTTTACTGTTTTTTAATTCTTTTAATTTTTGAAAGTTTTTTTTTAATTTAATTTTATTTTTAATTTCCTTTTATTTAATTTTTATTTTTTTATTTTTTATTTATTTCTACTTTTTATTTCTTTATATTTTTTTATTTTTTAAAAATATTTCTCATTAAAAAACAGAGGCATGCTGGAATTCGTCGGCAGTACAGACAGTGTCTGGTATTTTCTATATATTTATTATTATTATAAAAAACAAAGATACATAATCATTTTTAAAATACAAGTCAACAACGAAATGTCAAAACTTGTGCCACGTCACAGAACTTACATGTCAGCTCAGTGCACATAAAATTTTTGTTCGTAATTTTCTTCCAAATTAAGCTACGTTCATAATTTAATCCTTTCATATTTTCTTCTGAAACTGAACATCTACTAAAATTTTCATTAATCCCAAACCGAGTATTATTGAACTTTACCAAAGTTTTATTTAACTTGAATCAGGTTTCATTTAACTAGGAAAAGTTTTCATTTCACACAATTCGAAGGTCCTTCTAAATCAATAAATCCAAATCTTTATAAAGATATTTTTCCTACAATTTTTCAATACCCATATTAAAAACAAATATTTTTCAACCACAACAATAGCCATAAAAACGTCACTTCCTTTATACTGTCCATGACTACGATGATTTCGATACGATAATAGATAGTCAAGTAACAAGAAAAAAAAACAAAGTTTGTTGAGATTACCATTGGAGAAAATCCCTCCTACTGATTCTGTTATTGATGTTCTATTGAAAAAATTAAAGGATAAAAGTGGGCAAAAGTGGAAGGAAATACAAAAACTCTCTTGCCTAGGATATATAGTAACAAAAAAACTGGTGTTGACGTGACATGCCAATGCAATTCGAATTGTTCTATTCCCAACTCATCCATGTATGTAGATATCTACTGTATGTGCAGACCTAAACTGGAAAACAGGATTTACATTTTTACAACTGCATGATCTACGTTTCATAGAACTGAAAATTTTTCTGTAAAAGGACGAAACAATATTGCTCGTACCGAATCCTTAAACATACTGCCCTGCCATGCATGGCTAAAGTTGAACCAAACATTATTGTCTACGGACATCTACGGAATATTTTTATTATAAAAAGCTCTGCTCCGAAATTTAGGTGACTTTCAAAGCTCATTTTCATTGAGTAACTGGAGATTGTTGCTGCGAGCTTACCTCTTATATCGAAATGTTGTTAAGCAACATTTTCTGCTTGAAATAAGAATCTGCAGCATTTGCTCTAAGAGTTTCTTATATTTTGTTGCAGAGATAAATCTAAGTTTTTACTTGTGTTTCAGGTAAATGCAAATTATGTGGATGGAAAGTTTTAGGCACCATCTCACTATATATGTTAAAGAAAAGTTCAGTAAGCTTTATGTTTTGTTGTCAATTAATAATTAAAAATGAAATTTTAAATATCAAATTTAGTTCGTTTAGTTCATCCGGGATATTTCGGGGAAATATTAAATGAAAAGTAATAAAAATAGAAATAACTCTTTAGGATTTTTTACCGGGTTAAACTTATATTTGTTCAAGAAGGAATTTATATGGATACTCCGGTATATAGCAAAAGCTAAAAAATGTTTTTAACCCCCATTATCATTTTGGTGATAAGTTTCAAGTCCTGGTTTAGACTCATCAACAGGTCCCAAATAGCGAAATTGAGTGACTTGAAAAACTTGCATCGTTAGCAGGTTCGTAATGTACTTGTATACGCTTAAATTCTCACGTAATAAAAAACTTATTTTTTTTATGTTTACGAGAAAAACAGTTTCAAGAGCTCTGGTAAACGGTGAAATTCTGCACGATAGAGCGAGTAAATATATTTCAACCATACGCTGATATCTCGAAAAATAAATGTTTTCAACAGAAATAATTTCGAAACCTAAGTCAAATTTGCTGTTCTCTAAAAATATCTCCCATTATAAGGATTGTCGGTCTTCGTCATAGTTTTGAAATCATTAATCTGCATTATCATAGCTAAATATATTCAGTTCATGCCAAAGATTTCGGGAAATAGTAGGATCTGGAACCCTAAAATGACCTTATAGATTTCTCAAGGTATATAATCAAATTCATATTTTCTTACATTGCACACGTTTGGTGGCCAAAACTAAACAGACGACCAGGAAGAGGACTTTAGATAATGTGCAGAGGATGTCCAGTGTGGGTGCCACTGACGCCTTCGCATCATATCTTCGACGAGTACTTAAAGCCATTTTTGGCTTAGACCAACTCTACCTCTTGTTATGGTCGTAGTATACTGCATGCAGCAGTATGCTACACTGAGGCTAGCGGTATGATGTATGCGCGGGTTGCTTTCGATATGGACATGGTGTCTCTACGCGCCGAACGCACCTGAATGGTTCCCCCCCCCCCCCCCCCCAGAAGAGCGCGGGCTGTCAAAGAAAAAATTTGGGTACAACAGTCACGAACGGAGTAGCTGGAAAAAAACGGAACAATTTTGAGAAAAATCGAGGAAAATCAACGAAGTCTGGGAAGATAATCGTGTTTGAGGGGGGTCATCGGTCAAAATTCTGTGACTGCAATTATAGTGCGAAGAAATTTTGTTAACTATTTGACGAAATTGAACAATTGATTCGTTTTCCATGTGATGGATACAGTGATGAATCGATTTTGGTTTATTTGGTACATCCGTGTGTGATTTTAACTACTCTTGAGGAGCGAATACGACAGCACAACAATAAATACCGTACCTCCAGAAAATGTTTATTCCTATGTTACCGTTAAAGGATCATTACAGGCTCAAGATTTTTTTATATTGGGTCTAGATCAAGAAGACATTCAGGCTTCAACAAAACGCTTTCCCAACCGACCGACAATTTTTCTGAAGATGCAGTTTCTATTACCAATTTTTAAGTAAAACTGCTTTGTGAATTATTAGAACGCTTAGGGTAATTGGAGCTCCACTATCCACCAGGCTAAAATAAAAAACAAACAAAATCTATAGAATTATACCTATACCCGCCAGGTATTAGTCAAATGAGAGCACTATAGACTTCTATACACAGAAGGTTACTGAAATTGTTTATTATTTGTTTTTGTGATACATACATATATATAGAAAAATTATATTTTTGGTAATACTACAGAAGATATACCGCTATCACAATGAATTAATTAACTTAATTAAATTAGATTGTTGCCCTCAGTGTCGTATGGGTGGATGAGGCAAAGCAGCTGAAGGTACGTCACCTGCGCCTTCAAGTAAGTATGGGTAAGTAGTATGAAGATCCCTTCTGGACAGGATGTGTGCGACGGCTTTTGGTTAGGCACGATTTTTTTTGTATGTGGCAGATAGCAGCAGTAGGTTTTCGTGGAACCGCCCCACACTCTTCGCCAATAGCCGAGGCGAGCTAGCGTGCCGCCCTGCATGTCAACGCTGTCCACCGAGTGATCTGTCAGCTCATGCTGGCAGTCTGGACTTCACGTCCAAGCCAATCGCTGATAATACATCCATAACATTCTTTATCCGAAGGGAAGCATCGTCTATTATGCTTCGAAAGAAAGGTCAAATGATCACAGTTCTTCCGGTGTGGAACATCTTAACATCCAGGACCAAAGAATAGAACCACCAGTGGATATTATGGCCAAAAGTGTTTTTTTTTCGAAAGAGATAACCAAGTAACCATTAAGTAGAGAAACCAGATATTATGCAGAGGGCTCCAATTCCCGCAATGGGCTCTTGTTTGGTATACTGATGGATACAGGAAGGAGAAAAGAACATCTAAATTTGCTCAGACAGCTAATCTGCGCCCCTGACCCTGTCCTCTCAAAACTATTTTGGAGGTAACACTCTATTAATGCGTCTCACTGGGCTTCAGTGGCCGATGGGGGGGGGGGGGGGGTGGCCTAAAAACATTAAAGTACAAATATTTAATTAATTGGTTTATTTGAAAAAATATATTTTCCATTCTATTTTCCTTTTATTTATATAATTCAGTTTCAAAAAATTATACAAAATACAAATTTATTTCACTGAATATTATCGTATGCATGTGATGTATTTGTATAGGTTTTTCTCCGAATTTGAGTTTAGGACCCCAACTTTGGGTGATGTAAAACCACTGACATGTATAATATGGACTGACTATGTGAATAGAAATACACTGCAGAAAGTGTGCTCACTTTTATATAGGGTTCTCGGTTTAAGCACCAAGTACCATTTAAACGAGAGAACTGTAAACAACAAATAAATAAATGGGTTCGTCAAAATAAATGTTTTTAAATCACTTACTTGGGTTAATTAGTGATAAAAAGTGTTTTACCAAAGGCATGAAAGGTTTTATTAAAATCACTTTTCAACTTCCCGCCAATTGTTTTTTCAATGTTGGCACCGATGTCAGAACTATTTTGACACAGAAATTTGTACCCGCATGAAATAGGATATCGAGCAGTAGCCCATATTATATATGCCAACGACTCCGCACGGCTTAATGCGGAAACCTTCCTAGTAGTTTAGCCATCGCAGTACTGTAGTGAGAGTACTGCGATGGCTAAACTAAGCGACTTACGGCACTGGACAAATTGTGCCCCATGTGATGTTTTTTTTTTAATTTGAGTGCAGGATTGTTATATACTATGTAGTCAATCAAACCCAACGAAATATAAACCGCCCCCCCCCCCTAATTTCAATGCTAGATCCTCGCCTGCTGGACATATTCCATTGAGGTATTTGCTGAAGGAGTTAGCAAATCCAACAGCGAAGTGTATCGACTGTGCGAGTGGATGACTTAACCTCCAAGCATATTATATGAGAATGTTTTGTGTTTACAGCTATTAGGTTAGCAAATCACTGGAGAAACATTCATAGCTTCAATTAAGGCTTTCAAGCGAGCCTTCAAGTTGTAAATAATCGAGCTTGTAAAGAAGCTAGATTCAGCCTAACCACTTTAGGGGAAGGCACAATAGATCTACTCTGGTCGTAGTGCCCGAAGAGTGGTAGTGGCCTACTCGCCCCTACTTGTAAATTCAATTTTATTTAATTTTATTTAAATTGAATTTACAATTTATTTGTGCACTTTCATCGTTACTGGTTAATGCATGCCACCTGAAGGCAAGCGTGGCTTTGTAGGCTAGTTACAAATTTGATAAATGCAAGAAGGAAAATCATCTGTCTCGTTAGCTCAGTGGTAAGAACAGTCGCCCGGCAAGCGGAAGGTCCCGGTTTAAAACCCCGGACGAGGCGGTTGTTTTTTCTTCTTGTATTTATAAATTTGATTTAGAATCGTTAAAAATAAAAGTTCTTAAAATTCTTCTTTCTCCATCGTTGACCGATTCTAACACTTGTAGGTTCGATTCCCGTCCGCGGGAAAAATAAACAAACTTTTAAGCTTACCATCTGTGAAATTTCAATCTTCTCGTGTCCCTAAACTTTTCCTTATCTCCTTCCTTCCTGCTATGCTGTGCTTTGCATAATAGGGTATCGCCTGAGCTTAGCTTAATAATACATAAATAACCGGCCAAGTGCGAGCCAGACTCTTGCACGAAGGGTTCCGTACCATCGTACAAAACTTAACACTCTATTTGTACTTCTTATGTATTTTTTCAAATGAGAGTAGGCGTCATTTGAAAAAATAATGCTGTCATTTGAAAAAAAAGTGCTTATTTATGATAATAATAATGAATGAGAATAAAACGCGGAAAAATATGCCGAAAATATCACGTTTCTTATATGGACCAACCCCCCCCCCCCCTTAATTTTTAATTTTATTTTATTTTTATTATTTGTTGTTATATCACCAATAGAAATACACAGTCTGTAAAATTTCAACTGTCTACATATTATGGTTCATGAGATACAACCTGGTGACGGACGGACGGACGGACGGACAGTCTTAGTAATTGGGTCCCCGTTATCACCCTTTGGGTTCGGAACCCTAAAAAAAAGGAATTTTTAATCAATCATATTTACACCGAATTTTTATTACTGATAATGCCAACATCACTGCACTCATCCAAACCATTCAGAAAATATCAAATTAATTTATCTGCAAAATTCTAAAATTGTACAAACCTAAAACCCTCACCTTCTCCCTTCTTTTTAATATCAAAAAGTGTTCTAACCATTCAAAAAAAAAAAAAAAAACACCAATAAATTATTACTAAAAATATACCAAATCCCACCTAAGCAATTATAACGAGGGAAAATTAAATATATCCTTTTAGATGGAAATAAGGGTGTGCTTGGATGAAAAATTAAATTCTTGATAATTTCTTCAATATAATCTTTTTTCACTACATAGAAGGCATCAGGTAGAAATCAGAATTCAATTTAGACCGAATACACAAACTTATCCTTAGAAGAAAATTGGAAATAAAAATACACACACACACACACGCATACACACCTTGAACCTCATCATCAACATGGGAGTAAGAATTATTCATTCCATAGAAATCCAGGCAGCTTGAGTAAGACAAATTGATTTTAAGGTACCCCGAAGGGGGCAAATCCCATCTGAGATTAATTTTTTCTTATCAAATACGAAAAAACAAGGGATTTGGTATTTTATATCTGTATATTTGTATGTATGGATTTACGCATGCAAGTAGAATTTCAACGTAGAGATTTCGGCTGGTAAATAAATTCAAGGGAAATAATCAACTGTGAAAAATTCAAGAAGATTCGGTCGGCAACTTCCAAGGGAAATAAACTTTTTACTAAATTTGAAATTTTTTTCAATTTTTCTTTCATGACACCATTATTAAATCTGTTCTCCGTAAGGGGATTTTTTTATTAATGAAAACGGGGGTGTCAATTTTTTTTTATTTTAGAAAAAAAAAATAGGAAACCTTTGCCGTTATTGTTGTTGTTTATAATGTCTGTGGAGAAAGATTTGTGTGCTTATTTTTTTTTAACTCGAGAAAGGGTGATTGATGATTTACTTTAATTGAAAATTATGTCCAAAATACATGTAGAGGAACTTTATAATAATAATAATAATGTCAGCAGCGGAAAATAAACGTTTTAATTAATTTAAGCCCAATTTTTAAGTAATACCTTATTTAAAAAGGCATTTCAAGTTTTAAATTTAAAAAGAAAAACATAAACTGAAAATATCTTCCATAAGGTGCTACGTAACCCCTAATAGGCAGCCAGTGCTAACTAAGGAGAGGGGGGGGGGGGTTTGATTTATGGATAGTGTCGAGCGCCACGTGATTTTCTTTTAACCAGTTAAATAACGAAACCGGGATGTTGTCCAGCACCTACGAAGTTATCTGTACTTACGCCGAACTAAAAAAAATAAGAAAATCCCACTTAGGCCCATATAAAAGTAGATATATTTTGCAGTAAAGGTTTTGAAGAAAAATTAGCACTACTATTACTTCTGAGAAACGTTCCCCACGTGTGTATATATATATGCATAAATATAAATATATCTATATTTGAGAAACGTATTCCTCTTACGACAATGTTTACGATATATAATTTCACGAGACTTATGAATATACAGGGCCGAACTGGGTCTTCAAATCGGCCCGGGCAAATAATGACAAACCAGCCCTCAAGGGTCTTCAAAAATGACTTTTTTATAAGAGGTAAGCAACCCAAATTATTAGGCTGATTACCTACTGAGCCCAGCGCAAGGAGAGCAATACAGCGTAGTGCAAGGAGAGCAAGACAATGTTTTCTATGAATATTGAATTCCATGCTAAATAGGAAGTAGGAAAGTAGAAATTTATACAGGAAATATGTATGTACAGAATATGTGTAAGAGCGGTTGGACCTTCCACACTTAAAATTAAAACTAAAACAGGGTTTCTCTATGGAAACAGTATCCGAGAGATCAACAATTTTACTGACGAGGAGGTACGAAATGTTGGAACAAGCTTCAGAAGATTTTGGATTCCTTTCTGGCGATCTACTTAGCAAAATGTACGCCGATAGTCTGAGAAAAACCGCTTTTGGAATTGCTTCAATTAATTCACGACTATAGCCTCCAAGAATCTTATCTAAGTGTCGAAATCGCATTCAGAGTTTTTTTAACATTGCCAGTGATGATAGCTTCATGTGAATGAAGTTTCAGCAAATTGAAGTTAATAAAAAATCACCTGTGATCAGAAAAATTTTGTCAAATGTGGCTGTTTTGTAAACCGAAAAAGAAATGATAGGAGTGCTTGTCATTTTTAGAATATATTTCACGGCGAAAACCCATAGAAAAGTCTATTTGTAAGATCTTGCAAGTTTTGCTATCAAACTGATTCACCCAACTAATCGCAAAAAATGAATATCAAATAAATATTATTTACTATTTTTCTCATGATCAATTGTTGCTCAACTTTGTACAGTCAATTGATAGACCACGTCACGTTCTATAAGGTTATGTTGAGGATTTTTGCCTTAGGCGCCAAAATGAGTTGTTATGGCTCTGTGTGAAGGAACTGAGGAAAGAATTGAATCTTTATTTTTGGAATCTTTTTGTAACCGCTTAGAAACTCAATCGCTCCTTCACTTACTTGTATGGCCAAATATAAAGGGTTTTCCAATAAGAGGTGTTATTTTGATATTCAAAGAAAAATGTCATTTTTTGAGACAAATGATCGGATCTTTATTTTATTATAAAGACAAAGGTATGCCGTTAATAATGGAAAATAACATCAGCCAAATGACCACCACGACCACACCTACAGGACCATATCCTTTTCATGAAATTTTCCATAACCAAATCGCAAAGTGGCTGCCCTATGTCCTCGATAGCCTCACGAATTCCATCTTTGAGGTCTTGAATCGACGCTGGGCTGTTGGCGTAGACCTTCTCTATCACGTGGCCTCAAAGGAAGAAGTCGCAAGGTGTTAAGTCACAAGATCTCGGTGGCCAATCGTGATCACCTATTCGAGAGATAACACGGTTCCGTAAAAGATCAATGGTTTCGTTGCTTGTATGGCACGTAGCGCCGTCTTGTTGAAAGAAAACGTTGTCCAGATCAATACCATCCAATTCCGGCCATAAAAAATCATTAATCATCTGACGATAGCGCAATCCATTCACCATAACTGTTGCTCCAGCCTCATTTTCGAAAAAGTAAGGTCCAATGACCCCGCGGGACCATAAACCGCACCAAACAGTCACACGTTGAGGATAGAGAGGCTTTTCAACAATAGCTCTTGGGTTTTCCGAGCCCCAGATGCGACAATTTTGCTTGTTGACGAAGCCATCGAGGTGGAAATGGGCCTCATCACTCAAGATGAATTTTCGATGGAATTCCGGATCATTTTCATGCATTTCAAGGACCCAATCAGCAAAGACTCGACGTTGTTGATGATCGGCCGGCTTGAGTTCTGGTGTTAACTGAACTTTATAAGCCTTAAGACCCAAATCTTTATGCAAAATACGGTGTAATGACGTTTGTGGAATGCCTAATTCCAAAGAACGACGAGGAATGGACAAACCTGGGTTTTCTTCAACACTTTCGGCTACAGCAGCAATATTCTCGGCTGTTCTTGAGCGACGTGCACGGGTTTTATTCTTCACATCACTTACTTGTCCCGACAGCTCGAATTTTTCTACCAATTTCTGTATTGCGGTCCGACTAGGTGCTTCCCGACTACCCAAAAATGTTCGAGTTTTACCAACCGTCTCTGCCACATTTTCACCATTTTTATAGTGAATTTTAATAATTTCAGTGCGTTGTTGAATCGTGTATCGTTCCATTTTTATTAATGGCGTAGTTTCTACTTGTCAAATGTCAAAAAATGACAGCTCCAAAAGTGACATCTACCGAAATAGCGGGCTAATTAAAATAACACGTCTTATTGGAAAACCCTGTAGTAACAAAAACAAGGCCAATGCTTCACCAAATGTGGAAAATTCAGACTGTTTCTAATACTTGGGTAAGTAAAAGCTGAGTGTAATATACCATGACCATGTATATACTCTGTTTAAAAATTGATTTACATGAAATAAAATTACTGCTTTTTTTTTAATTAGAAAATGAAAACTAAATTTAAAAACTATTTTTATATTTGTAATTCAATTTCGAATTCGTTTTAAGACTACACATAGGTACAGCAAACCTTTGAAAGCCTTCTGATAAAAAATACATTTTCCGTGCATTTTTCGAATTAAAAATGATATGATGCAAAGAATAATGTAAAATGCTTTATAAAAAAGTGAATGCTTTTGATGCCACGAGAATGCCAAATTGCCAGATATGCATAATGCTATATTGGCAACACACTCTTGGCTACGCGTCTTGCCAGTGTTTATAAGATGTGGGACAGTTCTGAGTATTTTTAACACACAACTCTCCTCTGCCCAGATAGCCTGGTTGCCGCGGGCCATTATTAGGATTTTAGGTAATTCAATAAAGTACTTTTTCAATTTTAATGCAATTTCATAACTCTCCTCCAATCGCAGCCGCAACATTCGTCCAGAGTACGTGGTAAATACGTGTGGTCGCGTTAACGCGGAGACTACCGACCCAACGTGGAGACTAGCGCCCGATCGCCCGTACTGCCAGTCCGGCTCTGTGAATATATATATTCTTTACAGAAATGTTCGCAATTATGATTCCAAGGAACTTACTAAAATATATGTATACGCTTTAAAGTAATGCTAGCGGTATCAGATTTCAAACTTACTAAGATACATACGGGCATATGTGTTTTTTTAGAAATGTGATCAGTATTTAATTTTAAATCAACTTACTAGAGTTAATAGCCTAAAAGAAAAATGTTTGCCATATATATTTCAAAGAAACTTATTAACTTTCAATGCCTGAAAAAGTGGATCTGCAGTAATACTAGGCTCAAAGCAAAAGAAAAATGACATTATTGTGGATGAGACAAACACAAACACGTTACACAATAGGATCGATATTCCCCAGAGACCGTAACAAAGGAGGAGGGAGCTATCAAGTATATTTCGACAGCAAATTTCAGAGACGCAGGTAGTTGTCACAATCAACTATACGAATCTTGTAAAAATGTCATTTGTTCTGAGGTAGTGATACTAATAGTCCTGCAAGATAAATTAATAAATTGCGTAAGTACATAAGTAAACATCATATAATTTTACTGTCTTTCCACCACCATAAAATGAAATAACACTAGACTTTCATATTTATGATCAAATTTTAAAGAAAAAATCCGCAGATTCTATTGTTTTCTTCAAGTCTCGATTCTTTCCTAGGAAATAGTCCCTAAAAGGTTTCCACCTTATCTTACAATAGAAAACTTAAAGGAAAACAAAAACAACGACTCTGAACAATGAACCCGGAAAATCTATCTGCTAACCCAACCCGATTCGCCATACCTAGAAGCAATACACACACACAAACCCAAACTATTTATCCAGCCATTTACCTATACCCACCAGAATTTCGGCACAAATTTGCACATTTCAACCTCAACATGACTTGCTTTAAGTTTTCATGCTCCTTAAACACAATGAACTTTGACTAAAAAGCTTTCCACCCACCCACTGCTGAAATTATTTATTGTTTGCTGCGAATTTATATAGATTTTATTTTCTTTATTTTCTTTTATTGCCTATGAAATTTATTACATATTTGAAGAGATATCAAATATAGCTAAAACAAAGTTTATAAAAATTTTATTGTAATGTGTGTGGTTTAAGAGTTATACAACCTGAAAATTAAAAAGTGATATTTTCCCATAAATTACAATGGTAGCAAATTTCTCAACCACACTTCTTTCACAAATACACTCAAAAAACTGTAGTGTTCTTCAGCCCAATTAAATTTAGCAGGAAACACTATAAGTGTTTATTGTTTATACAAATATATTAATTATTTCCCCTTAAATAGAAATGTTGTTTCTGGAAAACAATTTTGGTTTATCATTGGTTAATTTAGTAATTCAGTAGTAGCTTGATCTGAATTATAGTTTTGACTAAAATATTTAATGGCGAGTATTTTTTATTTAGCCACATCAACATATTGGTTGATAACTATAATCTGATAAGTCCTTCTAACGAAATGCAATATACAATTAAGTATTTGATGAAATAACTTAAAATTCTTCTATGATAATATAGTTGCTTCTCCCGTTATTACCTCCATAAATATTACAAAGATTGATTCGGTCTCCGATTTTGATATTGTAATATTTTAAAAATTGTACAATTTAATATTAAGGTACGGTTGATGCTAACGAATCTTTTACTCTATTGGAAATATCTTTCAATCGACACGATTAAATAGTTAATTCAAATATTGTTATAAAAATTCGTATAGTATCAATTAACCTTATTTTTTTATTGTTCTCTTTCTAAAAGCACTAGCGAAAATCCATGGTACCTATCCGGAAGTTGATCACTACCACTTTGTACACTGATTTTGGACACTAAGTAAGTTAAAGAAATAACATTTTCAAAGAAATATTTTGTATTCACATAAGTGGGCTATAATTGTAATTATAAATGCCATAAACATACATAGGTAAATACATTTTAACATTCCGTTAAATGTATTATTTCTCATATTATGATGATGATTATGATTATCATATTTCAAATTTGTCCTTAATACGTGTCACAGAAATAAAAGATTTAGGAGTTACATTCGACACCAAATTATTATTTGACAGACACATTATTGCAATAACACGGCGATCTTTCCAGTTATTAGGCTTCATTTTTCGTAGCTGTAATTCTTTTAAAACACCACTCTCATTTTTGACTCTTTATAATTTCTTGGTCAGAAGTACCCTAGAATACTGCTCCGTTATTTGGAATCCATTCTATCAAGTCTATGTAAAAACACAATAGAAAGAGTTCAAAAATGATTTACAAGGATCCTCACTTACAAATTCGATCGCATGTATGTAGAATATCCGCAAAGACTTTGTAAGTACTCATTATTAAGCCTCGAAGATCGTCGAGCTTATATTGACGAATTATTTCTACTAAAAATTACCCATAACCTCATAGATAGCACAGATATTATTGCACAATTAGCGTATAACGTTCCACCAATCCAATCTCGCCGTACCCCTACATTTAATCTCGAAAGCGGCAGGACAAACATTAAAGACAAATCACCTCTATATAGAATCCAGAAACAACACAATAATATATTTAATTCCATTGACCACTTCGGAAATAGCCTTTCTTCCTCAAAGTGCTCTACTTTGGATATAATAAAAACTCGCTCTCTCCCTCCTTGAAAATCTTCATCTTTCCGTTTTTTTACAAAAAAAAAAAAGAAAAAAAAAAGAAAAAAAAAGAAAAAAGAAAAAGAAAAAAAATGAACTTATATATTGCTTCCTAATAAAATGTATCTAGGTATATCTTAATTATATAATTAATTGTTCCTGAATTCATTCAATTTTAGTAATGTTTCCATAGCCTTAACTCACATTAATTACACAAAAATAACTGTTTTGCTTTAATATTTTCCCGGTAATATGTAAAAGGATTTATATTATGTCTGTTATACTATCGCTTAAACTTCCAAAAATAAATAAATAAATAAATAAATATTCTATGATTTTTTTACATTTAAATATTATTTATGCCAAGTTATTAAGAATTAAGTTGTAAATTTTTTTATGCAATAACTTTTTAAATAGAATACATAAAAACTTATTTATTATTTTTCTACAAAGAAAACTCTTAAGATGTGAGTCAGTGTCCAGTTCCTAACAAAAATATGCTTCTTCATTTGTTATTATTTATATATTCAATTCAATAAAATACATGTATTTCAGGATTCAAGTAGTTTTGGTCCTTCTCAAACTCACCCGGTGGCTAAATGGAAACAATTTTATTAAAAACATAAATCTTTTAATCCTAGTCAATGCATTCCTCATAATGTTCCTGTACTTGTAATTTTGAAGATTTACTTTTGTGCGATTGGGCACTATGTGGGGCAACAACACTAAACCAATAATATCTCTCATTTTGGGATCTATGAAAACTTATATTTTGAAAATTAAAAATGTGTTCTTAAAAATTCAGGATCGCATGGAAATGTCCCTTTTAACATGATTTCAGATATCTGATTAATTTGAACGACACGTCAAAACCGATATATGTTATATAGGAAAAGAATGATGCGATCATTTACATCGTTGTGATTTAATAAAAAAATTGCTTACCTAGTCTTTATACTGATGAAATTTTCAGATATTTTTTTACAGTAGTACTTTTTAACGATGCTGCTTTTGATATTAACTTTTCAACTACTACTGCAAGGACTGCATCTTGTAAGCGTATGATACAATGATATCCTAAGCTAGCATCTATTTAAGCCAAAAATAATGGAAATATGATATTTATATCGATATAGTCCTTTAACTATATATAAACTTCGAATAGGTATATTCTGCAGTGACTATTATTGTGTTCAAAATGGATTTTCTTCTAATACATACTATATACTTTTCCCCCAGGGTGAGACATTCTTTTCCAAAAAATCTATATTGAAGTCAATACTTGAGATAACTTGCTGAATTGAACTTGTTACAAGTGGCTGATGGAGGCAAAACTGTCAAGCTATCAATTTTATATACTATTTCCGGCTTGAGATAGAGAATTTGTTTTTTGTGATAAGCTTTAAAAGACTATTCCTTTGCTGCTTATCCAAATTCTGCAGGGTTATAGTAAACACTTCTACATTCAGTTCCCTTATTAAAGATCTCTGATTGCTGGGTCGAAATGCTTGGTATTCTGTTTTTGTTGCATATAGGTAAAGTAGACAGGATTGTAAGCACTTTCAATATGTTGTGATTAAAAGAAGTTAGGTTACAATTTTCCGATAAAACAATTTTTACATTCGCGTTAAAAAATAATATTTGAATACGGAATACTATGGACAACAAATAAATATATTTTCAATATTAACACTATAAGACCTATTAATTATGAAATATTTTCCCTTACCAATTATCTGTGTAGGCTTCTCTATAATATTGTAGGAAAATTCACTGTTTGTACTGCACTGCACTAATGTAAGCCCAAATACTTTGACTACATGTTGCAAAATGACCGAAATAGAAGCATGCGCCAGACTATGCAAGAACCCACTTTCTGACAAGTTTTAAATATCTGTGGGAAATAATCCATGTTTGTTTAAACCATTTTGTAATTGATTACAAGTATTTACAAATCGAAGCGTTTGCAGCAAACAGGATGAAAAAATAATACTTGTCCCACTAATTACTCCATTATTTGATCTTTCCAGCAATTAATGTAATTATTTGAGCCGCATAAGACATAATCGATTTTTTTAATGTTGCATGGAAACACTCAAAGTGTTTGATGTAAACACAGTAATATTTATAACAAGAACTACTTAATTGGAGGAAACATTTTATCACTACAAGTATATTCTGCAAGGTGTTATTAGTGGTGGGAAATTATAATCGCTATTTAAAAGTAACTATTTCTTGGTGTAAGAATTATAAAAATTTTATAGAAACACTTCCCAAATACTTATTTCTTTTCAGTGTACGCATTTTCTTGCATCACGTAAATTGTTTGGCTGACGGGTTTGTCGAGAGCTACTAACATTTTCTCCGTGTGTTTTACTGCTCAACTTAACAGAGCTGATGGGCTTCAGTCATGTATTTGCGCCAGAGCAATTTTTTACGAAGGATACAAATTTTACAGCGATTTTCTTATGTGTTTATTGTGCTAATATAGTAACTAGTATTTAAAGTTTATTAAGAGAGAAAATTTGGAAATGTCAAGTCTTACCGGCATTAAAAGTAGAGAACGGATGTAACATATCTATGCACAGATTGTATCCCAGCGGAAAAATGATCGTGTATGAAAGTAGGCTTGTAGGAGTTCATCGAGGATAATAAGTATCAATGAAAAATATTTGTACATATCTTGCAGAAGAAAAGCAAAACCCGACTTTGAAGTTCAAATCATGTTAGGACCAGGATCCAGGATTTATTTTATTTTTTTTCTAGTTGGAATTTCATTGTTGAGTCATTTGCCTAAATACCGACGCAGTTTCAATTCTCAAATTCAAATCAGGTAGGTAATGTGTGTTGTGAAAATTAAAAAGTGATAAAAAATTGGTTTTCTTGAGGATATTGATTGTTATTATTATTAAAATGTGAAATATACGTGTAACCCTTTTAAAAATAGTTGTTTAAATTTTTCAAATTTCCAAATATTTTCCTGGTATCGGTAACCGATTAAACTTCATTTTCTATCCAAAAATTCCATTCTTTTCTGTTGAGGCGCTATGATGAAACTTGAATCGTGTTATTTTCATACGGCTTCTAATAGCTGAATAACATATAAAATATTTAATTAAAAATTTAACATGAAATTTAGCTATAGGAAGCGTTTCGACTTTACTCGATTCGAGTAACATAGTACGACCCTTGGATCAGCAGGCATTGATTGGTCGTCAATATTTTCCGGGGGGAATATTCTTGACTTTTTCTCCGATGATTATTCATTAAGGTTTTCATCGATGATTATTATTGATTATTTTCTTCGATGATCATTCCTCGACGTTTTCATCGAGATTTACTCCTACAGAAAAGCATCACTACCATGCCTAGGACATCCTGTGTAAGATTCATCGAAGTTTTCGTGGTGGAAAAATGGGTCGGTGATAGCTGCCAAAGGTGTAATACGGCTTCGATACGATATGCAATCACTTTCCCGCTGAGATATAACCTTTGAAAAGGACAAATTTCTCTCAAATGCACTGACATAAACCGTAGTCATGAATGAACAAAAAATTTATAAAATAATTCCAGAAGAAAGCTAACTTTTTTATCCCCTAGATGAAATCTAAAGGGCATACTAAGTTACTCCGTTTATAACACACAGAAATAATCCGAGTAGAGCAAAATGGATTTGACAACCACGCAACATATTAAAAGTTATTTTGAAAATAGAACCAATCGGATAACTCCTTCGTTGCCATACAAAAATTTCATTTTCACTATATATTTGGGCACTGCCTGAGAACGCGTCAGCGTAAAGAGCTAAAATTTGGTACACGGTGTTTTCATTAATTTAATTTTTAAAATTATCTAAATCGGGCAACCCATTTTTAGTTTTGACATTTTCAAATTTAGGTTTTTTACGTATACTATGAAAACGATAAGTGCTTTACGGTTTTAGTGTACCGAAAAGTTCTTTAAAATATAAAATCCTATAAAATTGCTTATAATCATTTTTTCCGACGAACCGTTCTAGAAATATAAACGAAAAACCACTTCAAGAATCAAACTTGCACAGATGGGTAAGCATAGGAAATTACAAACGAACATTCATCTAGGGCAGAGGTCCCCAAACTTGTTTGTTTCGTAGACCACTTGCAATGTTTTTCGATATTGGGTAGAGCCCTTGTTTACCTGATATTGATTTCTTTGCAAATTCATCAACTTCAAATGTGTTTTTGACAGCTGGTATAGTGCTGCACACTTTGAAAGATTTAATTTTCTAACTGTAGTGAAGTTAGTGTTAGTTAGGTTTAATCTCAAATCTCCTTGGTTAAGTTTAGTACTAAGGTCCGAGCTAAACTGAATTTTGGCAAGTTTCCAGAATTCAACGGATTTTCTCATTTTTATGTGTAGTGTTATGTTTGAGTAATAAAATAAAAACAATTTTCTTAAAGAAAGTATCCGGATTTTTATGCTGGTAAATGCACAAGGAATTAGATAACAAAACAGCTGAATAAAACTTTTATTACGGAGGCTTATTTACATTGTGCAGAAGGTTGAAGTTGAAAGTAATGCATTTTTCCATAAGAACAAATGCTAAGAGAAGTACGAAATCGTACCACTCTAATACATTCTTTTTTATTAGAATATCTAGGTGATCCACTCTAGTTCACTTTTAATACGGATCTAGTTGAAAATATTTTACAGTGTAGGTAAACAGGTATCTGGGTATGTGGTATATTCCATTCATGGAAGGCCAAAATTAAGTCAGGACCTGTTTAAATAAGATCCACTATCGTAAACCCCCATTTAAATCTCATGGACCCCCAATTTTATTCTTCACTGACATGGACCCCTTGCAGGTCGTCGTCGTCGTCTGGGGTCGATATTGACCACTTTGGGAATCACGGATCTAGGGTATCATAAGAATTGGTCTTATTGTTAGATTAGTTCTAGCTTTTTAACTTGTTTCGAATGAACGATTCTAATTAAATACAAGAGAGAAGAAAAATTGTTTCGTTCGGTTTATGATGTCGGGAATTTTTAAAAATACAAACGTCGTTTATAGTGTCTTGAAGGAGTACCCGATGAAACAAAATAATTTGTTTTTGTTCCTTGCTTACACAACAAAAAAAAATAATTCTGTTAGGTTCTTGGCTTTTAAAATAAAACACCCGAACTCCTTAAGCGCTGGAACGCTCTACTCTGGAGTTCTAATGAAAATTTAAACATAAATATCGTGCCCGAGTTCTTGAGTGAGGCAATGAGCAGTTAAATAAAGAAGGCATTCTGCTTATTCAGCGAAATTGATATAGAAGTAGATACAATTAGGGCTTTAAATGAGCGGACTTATTTGTCATATCAACTCATCGCTCAACTCAAGACCTGAGTCCGCTCAACACTTAAGCGTTGGGTTATCGTGCAAACCTTGAGCGGACTCACTGGTTGAGTTTACTCACTGGCGGAGCGAACTCACTGCTTGACCTGCTTGAACGGACTCAAATCTTGGGCGGACTCATTACTTAAGCGGACTCATCATTTAAGTTGAGCGGACTCAAATCATGTTTTAAGGAGAATCTGATTTAATTAAAATTGAAACTGAAATTTCAATCAAATAAGGAAAGCTCACAAAAAGTCATTCATTTTATATAAATTTTGAATTTCCTAATTTTCATAGCCAACATTTCTTCTACGCTACGCCATTTAGGGATTCAGATTGTGAAGATGACCAAAATTCAATGAAGGGTCAGAAATTGTTCTTGGAATATAATTTTTCCACAGACAAAACCTTGAGCGTATTTGTAAATAAACGTTTTTCGGTAATAAAAATCATTTTACCGAATACAACACAACACTGCCTAGCAGTGCTTTGGTAGAAAAATTATTTAGTAATAGGAAAACTAAAGTTAACTCCTAATATAATGTCGTCTAAGACGTGAAAATTTTGAAATGCAAGTGATGCTACATATCAATGGAAAATATATAAAGTAAGATGCTGATTCTATGGAGAAATTTAAGTACAATTTCCTAGAATTGAATTATAACATTTTTAAGTATGATTACTTTCATTGAGAGGAGACTGGATCGTGGACTGTTTACCTTGGGAGCCTTTCTGGACATCGAGGTGGCTTTTAAAAAGCCACCACCGAGTTGCTATGTGAAGCAGCTCGACGGAATGGTGCTGACCGCACTGTAGTGCGATGGATCGACCAAATGCTAAGACGACGACACTTAACTGTGGAATTAGGCGGCGGATCCTCTCTCAGTGTGCTGGTGGAGAGAGTCTGCGCGCAAGGTGGCGTGCTTTCCCCAGTACTCTGGTGCATGTTGGTTGACTCACTCATTACTGTGCTGAAAACCGTAAGATTCTCATGTGAAGCGTATGCGTATGACATCCCTCCGCTCATTTCCAGACACAGAATGGCTGCGGCCTGCGCCTTCTTGGAAAGACCAGATTGGTGCTGTTCTCCAGAAGACGTAAGCTTGGGTACGTTGTTCTTTCAAAACTTCTTGGACACACTCTGCAACTCTCTCCTCATGTGAAGCACCTTGGAGTCTTCCTTGACTCGAAGCTGACATGGGAATTGCACGTAGAGGAAAAAGTTAATGCGATTATGAGGGTCTTCGCTCAATGCAGGAGAACCTTTGGCTGCACATGGGGCATAAGACCGAGGGTTGTGCATTGGATGTACACCTCGATCACATATGCCTCCTGTGTATGGTGGCACAGGACGCTTGTAGGGACTGCGATCCGGAAGCTGGCGGGCCTGCAAAGACTTTCCTGCATGAGAATTACGGGCTCCATGCGATCTTCGGCTACTGCGGCTCTTGAGGTCTTACTCGATCTGCCACCCCTGTCATTTAGGCAGAGGCCACAAGGGGTGTGTGCAGATTGCGCTGATGATGATGTTTGTAGGACGGCTGGACTGGCTCTTCTCATTGCTCTCTGTCGTATCGGCTGGACTTGGAACACCCTCTGGCCGTCATGCCACGGGATGCGATGGTACCTGAGCTTCGTTTCGGGTGTCGCTTTTCTATTAGCTTTCCTGTAAAGGAATCGCGGATTGAGGGAGGTGCCTTATCGAGCCTTCCTGGTCTGCTCTAAAAATGTTCACCGACGGCTCTCTCACTAATGAGGGAGCTTGGACGGGTGTCTACTTCCCTGATCCCGATTTTGGAATGGAGTGCTTACTTGGAATATACACGACTGTCTTCCAGGCTGAAGTCTGCGCCATCTCAATGGTAGCGAAGTTAGCCCTTGATATGAAAATTAAGGGGAACGACATTGCTATCCTTTCGGATAGTCAGGCAGCCTTGATGGCTCTGAGTGGAACTCGGATAACGTCTAAGTTACTGGGGGAGTGCAGGTCGTCAGTGGATAAGTTGTGTATTCACAACGAAGTGTGCCTCCTGTGGGTTCCTGGTTACATGGGGATCATGGGAAATGAAAGGGCTGGCCTTTTAGCTAGGGCTGGCTCTGATTCTCCGTTGCTCGGACCGGAGCCCGACATAGGCGTTGCCACCTCGAGTATCGGGTCTCTCATCAAAGCGGATGTTCATAGGAACTATCTGCAGAGATGGGAGAACCTGAGTACTTGTAGGTGTACAAAACTGTTTCTTGATGGGCCCAATGCCTCGGAAGGGAACAATGTAGAGCTGTGGTTGGCATCATCACCGGCCACAGCTCACTTCACGCTCATCTAACAAGGATGGGAGTTGTTGACAGACCTGAGTGTCTGTCCTGCCTGGAGGAAGAGCCTGAGACAACCGAACACTTTTTGTGTGAGTGTCCGGCCTTCGCCCAGAGCAGACTGGATACTCTAGGCTCTGTCCGTCTATCTGTAGATGAGATGAAAAACCTTCCTCACCAAGACCTGAATCGCTTCATTAAGAGGACAGGAAAGTTTTGTTGAATGGGCTTCTAGCAGGACAGCACAATGGGCCGCTATGACCTCCGTGCTCGGGATGGGTTTCTCCTGTTCCCCTGCCTCTTTAATAAAAAACAAACAAACAAATGGTTTTTTTTTTCCATACAGATTTAACAAATTGTTGAATTTGTACATTGTATTGAGTGGAAGAGAAATGTTGGCTAAGAAAATTAGCAAAAGCTAAATTAATAACATAATGGACGGCTTTATTGAAGCTTTTCTTATTTGATTGAAATTTCAGTTTCAATTTCAATTTTAATTAAATTAGATTCTCTTTATGTTTTTTAAAACATGATTTGAGTCCGCACAACTCAAATGATGAGTCCGCTCAAGTCCATTCAAGCAGTGAGTCCACTCAAGATTGCGTCCGCTCAAGATTGAGTTCGCCAAAAATTGAGTACAATCAACCTCAAATTTCGAGCGATAAACCACCGATCAAGTGTTGAGCGGACTCACTGTTTGAGTTGAGCGATGAGTTTAGTCAAAATTTGAGATCTTTACATCCCTGGATACAATGATGCAAGCAGATATTATGTTTCACATAACATTTTTATAAGGATGCAACAAAAATATATATATATATAAAGTATCCGATGACTTTTTTTTCTTGTATAAAATAAAATTATTTTCATCGAAACTCCAATTGTGTACATCCACAAACGATGCATAATGATGGAATCAATAGTACTCTTGGCATGAACCAATCGGACGAAAAGACTTTATACAAAAAGAATCACACGTGAACATTTTGTCCCCTTGAAAATTATATATCCATATTTCCTCTTTTCTTTAAAGAAATCCACGCGGATTGGCCAAACAAAATTATGGTATTAAAAATAAGCGAGATAGAGAGAGTGCCATTAGAAAAGAAAAACATATATTGTACACCAAAACTAATGATGAGGATAACGCGCTGGTCAACAGCAGAAACACCAAATTCAGTACTGAAAGGGCACCACTAGCAGAGACATCAAACTCTTATAAGAATAAATACCAAATCTTCTACCTTTCAAATTACTTTCGTCTATACGTGAATGTGGAACAGTCTACCATCTTCTTTCTTTCCTCCAACAGAAAAAATGTGAAAATTTAATGGCGAAATACATCAGCTCCTCGGCGACTCTCCTCGTGTACCTTAACCCTTTCCCTATATACTTTCTATCATGCTGTGCTTTGCATCATAGCATCACATTGTTTTAATAATGTTCGGGATTTATCAGAGGAGAAACACCAACATCTAACTACCCTCCCTCTTACACAACTCACTTAGAAATGTGAATCATATTAAAATGCCGTAAAGAAACCAACACTCAATATCATTCTTTAAGTAATTGTTTAAAGTCTCAAAAACACGCCTTACCTTACAAATTTCTAGTTATTAATTTAAGATTTAGCTCAGACTGTTTATGATTAAAAGCACAACACTCAACTGAAAATGAGCGAAGCTGGAATCGGCGAGTGGTATTTAAACATCTCCACAAATTGCACAGAGGACTCTTCCTTCTTCATACTCCCACAAGTCATGTGATTAAATTCTAAGACCTTCCCCAGGGAGGATAAACCAAAACAAAAGATTACGAAATCACTTCCAAGGAAAAGACCATAAATCAGGATAAGATACAGAGTATTGTGTGGAAATGGCCAAACAATTTTTTTTTCCATTTTTCCCTCTTAGATGAAACTATGTAAGATGACCAACTGTTCTGCATCCGTTCTGCAGGACATTCCCGTATTGAAACCAACTGTCGTGAATTTCTTTCTGTAAGGCAAAATGTGCTGCATTAAAGTGAATTTTGATCATTTAGGAAATTTCCAAAGAAATATTGTCTTTACTGCTACATTTTAATGATTATTTTCATCGCGACATTTGTAATCTTAACGAAAGTAAGTTTTACTGCAGTTACGCTGGACTACAGCGTTGATCTCTATAATTTTGGCTTGACGTTTATTTCACATTTTACAGTTCTCTAATTCAATCTACATAGATTAGTCAGCTAATCACTTAAAAAAAGGATAGGAAAAGAGTTCCCATATTTAAATCTCTGAATCAAATGTGTAATGTACCATTTGCAACTGAGAGTTCTTTGTATCACAAAATTTCGAATCGGGCAATACCTTCATCATGTAAAGTCAACGACTTTTTAAACGTTCAAATTATGGCTGAATCAGTGCTCCTCTCAATCCAGACAACTGTCTTTCATCCACTTATTGCACATCAAAATTATTCTACGATACAAAAAATATCTTGTGTTACAACAAAAATACAGGCAATAATCCAAAATATACTGGCACTACGCTATCTAAAAAAAAAATTATTTTTCAACTAAAATCCATCCAATTTATTTCAAACTTTTCTGATGCATCTACCACAGAGATTCAAACTGGGCTATATACTAAACCTGTTGCAAAAGGTCAAGGTCTTGGGATTAAACACACCAAGACTGGATGGGTTAAGTATTCAACAATACGGAGTGAACTAGTGTCGGAAGTACTGGATCTCATACATGTTGAAAAATAAAACTGATCTGGGTGGGGAAATCAGAGTGAAAAGGTTCCATAAAGGCAATATTTTATCACTTTTACTATGGGTTCTCATTACGGGTGATCTCTTGCTAACATTTACCCGGGTGGGTTACAAAGCCGTATGCTGTACGCAAATGACGCAATGTGCTGATTTTAGTTACCAACAATTACGAGACGACAGTTCTACGGACTTGTATGAAACGGGATCTGACTAGTTATAGACTAGGCTATGAATGTCGGGCTATTCATCAAACCACTGAAAACTGATTAGTACTTTTTTACTAAAAAAAAAAAGGAATATTTCTACAATGAATCTTTCCTCCATACGTTTGGAACTAAAGGACAGAATAAAATACCTAGGAATTTTACAAGATAAAAAATTGAACTGGAAACTACACCTAGAAGACGACGAGAGAAAGAAGCGTTTAGAGCCTTCGCAAGCAATAGAAAAAAAGTGGAGACTAAGACCACATCTGATCTTTTAGATATACACAAGCGTTAAGCGACCCATTCTTGCCTATATGGGTCTAGCGTGCGGTGAAAAGCTCTTATCTTATCAATCATCCTAAGATATTAGAAAAGGTTCAGAGACTGTACCTCCTTAGTGTAAGCGGTAGACTCAAGCCTATTACTACAGTAGGGCCCTTGAGGTTATCCTTAACAAACACTCCGTGCAAAATTTATATCATGAAGAAGGCGTCAATCACAAAACTGGGACTGTATATCAACGAGGACTGGATTAACCATGAAACAAGAGTTACACACGAATCCATCTTTGAATTTGTGCGGTCAGAAGTACTTGACGTGACGAGAGACGGCAATCACCTCCTTGAGACAACTTGAAAATCAAAATTCCAGGTAGGGCTGAATGGGAATCACAATCTGTGATTCAGCCATTGACACATCCTATTATCTATACAGACAGGTCCAAATCTGAAGAAAACATCAGAGAGGGAACTTTTCACCGGGTCTCTCATGTCAAATTCGCTATATACCTTAAAAATCATGTCACGGGTTTCCAAGCAGAAATTAAGGATAATCATTGAAGCGGGAAGGTATCTCCTCAGCTCAGAAACTGAGAACAAGGAGATTGCTGTCTGCTGAGATAACAAAGCGCTGTCAAAGTTTTTCCAAACACTTTTACAACCTTAAAACTGGTACTGGAATGTAAAACCACCCTGAATTCTCTTTCTCAGTGTAATGAGCTACTCATCCTATGGGTACCAAGTTACAGCGGATATAAGCGAAAAAGAAAAATCGGACGAGCTCACTCGTTGTGATGTGATCTCGGAGGCTTCCCCCTCCACAATCGGGGAGTGTATTTATAATATTTCGGTTTAGGCAGACTTAAGTCATGTTTTTAGCTAGATAACTCCTCGGCTAGAAATACATACGAACTGTGCGTTTAACCTAATCTAACCTAACCTAAACCCAAAGAATTTAAGGAAAAAGCAACTTGAACTTAACAAGCCAAGCCTGAGAGACCTCGTGTCAATTCTTACTGAAAATTAATTTCTCAGGGGGCACCTATACAGTATGAGACATTTTGACAGAGGATGCCAAAACCTTAACTCACTTTCTCTGTGATTGTTCGACCTTCGCTCAATGAAGATAAGATTCCTTGGATTACACCTCCTATATAAACTGTATGCAAATTGGGGATCAATCCAAATTTTGTGAGAGCCACCGACTGAAATTTATGAGCAATGACTAGAGAACTCATCCATTCACCAATTACCCCTGCTTTTAATACATTTTTTGGCAAACAAACCGTTACTACTATAAAATTCATTCAAGACACCGACCAAGACCTCATAAATTTACATTACTCTGGGTACGGCCACTAATTAGGGTAAAATACAAGAAAATTTGCATATTAGATTTAGTGTGGGGGGGGTGTTTAGGTGTTAGCCCTGCATTCACTGCGACCTGAAAGATCTATTGTGAGTCCAAATTCAATTTACTCCCATTCCAGGAAGTCTAGAACCATTCTGGGATTTAGGTTCCACATGTAGTTTGATGGAGGTAAAGCATGTTCGAGGTGGAGCAATCTCCGTCTGGCCAATACTTCGCAGATGCCGAACAGGCTCTCTAAGGTTTCGTGAGAGTCCTGACAGAAGTGGCAGGATGTGAAGTCTCCACCAAGCCCATCTTGTATAGAAAATTTGCATTACAGAAAAGAATTTCAGGCGAAGGTAATTTCATCTTACAATTACATCAGTTAATTGAAAAAAATTATTTTGTGCAATTATTCTTATGCCATTAAACAACAAAATTTCATAGACATTTTCTCTATTTATTACGATCACAATTTTTTATTCATTGATTTCAAAGTTTTTCTCCTCCTGCCATGGTGTATACGTACACATCACCACAATTACTTCTAATGAATTCCAATAACCAATACAAACAACAACAACAAACTTAATTGAGTCCTGAAAATAAAAACAGGAAAATCAGCAATACAATTCCACAACCAAAAGTTATAGGATGTCTCTTCGACAACAGATTTATTTCGAAAACAGAAATTGTGGTACTGATAAGAGGATGCTGTCCATTATTGACAATTTCCATGTACGTTAAGCTTTTATAGATTCAGAAAACAACTGGGCGACGACGCATGGACACAAAACGCTGTTTAAGCTGTTGACTTTTATTGCAATCATTTGTCTTATATAGGGGCCGCCCTCTTCTCTTCTTACTAACTAACCGTGTCATGTGCCTATTTCAGCAGCACACCCTCATTTTGTTATCTATATAACGTTGGTTTTCTTGTAATTTGTGACATCTATTTCACATGAGGTGACAATTTTCGTAACAATAGCGTACTGGCATGCAACACTCTTGTACTACCTAGTATAGACGACTAAATCTAGTGCGTTATCAACGATTAAGTTAGGTAGGTACCTACCTACCTACTGTCGATGATGGGTATCTCTGCCATACAATCGCGGGGTTGTCTCTGACAATTTATCTGGATAAAACCAGGACCCTGAACTCTAGTACCCCGATAAGGGTATAATGGTGTTCACTTAACCTGAAAAATGGGTCATTTATCATAGAATGTCTCGTACCCGGTTATTGTTCTATGAATGTCATGCCCGTGAATAAGAACACCGAGGCATGGAAGCAATTAATATAGGGCTAACATAGAACAAGATTTAATCTTGTGGAAGCTTTCAAAATGGGAATACAAATATTACATATATATACATACCTACATATATATATAGATAGATGTCTCTACTATACATGCATTTCGCCTATCTAAGAAGAAATTGTTTCCCTAATAAATCATCAATTTACCTCAAGCAAACTATAAAGGAATGGGTCGGCTGTCTCTTGTGTATATTTATTTCACTATGTAAGTAGGTACATACTATGTGTCAGGATGAAAAAAAAAACGAATGAGTAATGGAAGTAAATTTGGATTTTTTTTTTTATTTTATTAAGTCTAAAAAGAGCTTTCGGCTCATACACGATAAGAAAGAAAGCATCCTGGAGGCTTACGAGGGCCATTCAAAAAGCGAATGAATTACAAAAGTGGTTTATATGTGTTTGAAACTTTTATTTTTAAATATCATCTTCTCTACAATCAACACACTTCTTCCAATGCCATTAAGCCATTCATCATGTGCATGATTAGATTTCGCAAACTCTGCTTTTATCATTTCTTCATTTGGTGAAAAAACAAAAATTTACAGCAAAAATGTTATTTTGATTTGGGAATAAATGGAAGTCAGACATAGCTAGATTACATGAGCACTGATGCTAAATAGACAGATTTATATTCATTTGGCAGATTTTAGACATCATAAAATTTTTGCAGATTTTCTCCATTAAAATGAAGAATTTCCAAGCTAATTTTTAATATTCTTTTACTGCCTCGAACATATGCGTAGAGCTAGGGCAGCAATCCGTCGGGGTTTCTCCGGATTTGTCAGTTTGGAGGGCGTCCAGGGAGAGTCCGGGCGGAGTTTTCTATACTATCCGAGTTTTATAATTTTGGAAACCAATTAAATCAAAATTTAATTTTTTGTATATGTGCGGTGTAGTTGATAATGCCGACAGTCAGACCGACTCGACTATCACTCAAGTTCTCTCTTCTGGTACCAGCCAGTCTTAGCTCAGTAACGAAGCAAGCAGTACCACAATTGCTTGTGTAACTTGCCTTGGGTACATGTGTTTGTTTTACGTACCCTCCCTCCCCCCACCACCACCACCCAACCCAACCAATGTAAAATCTCGATATTCAGTGCGTCAGTTCAACGTATGTAAAATAATTGTAAATGCCACCGTACAAAACGTGAAATAACCCAAGTTGGCGATACTTCACGAGAGAAAAAAAAGATATAAAATTTTACAAAAACAACAAGAAAACAAAAAGTATGTAAGATGAAGGATGGGTATAACTTAATAAAAAGTAAAACTCATTTTTAAAATGAGGAAACATCCGAACTTTTACCGAAAAGGGGAAGTGTAGGCATGTGCATTCTACTAAGATCCTAAGATTCCTCGGCATAGTGCAAGTGTATAATTTTTACAACAATTTAATCAGTTTTACTGGATGTGTTTGCACTCCATGAACTGTAATTAAAAACACGCTTTTTTTTTACAAAACAAAAATATGGAAATTAATGACACAAAATTGATAGATGAGTCGATGAATTTACAAAATTTCAATCAAAATCTAAGCGATAAGACAAGCTTTTAGCGGCATATCAACATTGGCTTAATTTTTTTAAATATCGTATGCTCATTTGTGCACCGAGGTATTGAAAATTGCACAGTTTGTTTTAGCGTACCAGCTCATAATGCCAACGAAGAGAGAGTGTTTTAACAATTTCTCAACTGTGAATGAAAGAAAGAATCTCACTGCTGAACATATAAACGGTTTCGTCACTAATCAAAACAAAATTGAATTTTAAAGATTTTAATTGTATTGATTTTTGTACATTGTTAAAAAAAATGATACACGGTGAGAGGACTTTGCTCTTTAGTCTCTGATTTACAGAATCTAAAATCTCCAAAATGTTTACATGGCAAGAGACTCTTGTCTTAGATCAAAAAATTAGGTCTCTGAAGACCATAAGAAAAAGTCTCTCGAGACACTTCTTAAAGTTATTTTGTCATGGTTTCATTCACTATAGCTTATTCAAGCTTTCGCTAGGGGTTTGAGGCTTAAGGACATTAAATGCTGCCAGCTCAGCGAAGTTAGCTTCTCACCCCGTGACAGTTATCGGCAGGCCGGCATGCTTGCAAGCTATCTTTGCGAAGAAAGTGGGGGGTTTTAAGATGAAACCTGCCTCCTGACACAGCATCACAACAACAAAATATCATACCGAGGTGTGTGTATGTATACAAGTCAAAATGGGGAAAGATTACGATTGAGTGATTGGGAGATTTGGAATAGAAGGAGCGTCAACATTGAGCCTACCCGGCTGTCGGGGAACCTGCTGATGATGGTCCCTAATAGCGGCCATGCCCCATCCATCACATGGGTATTCTGGGCCATAAAAATTGAATACCCCCTTGAAGTATTCTTAGGATGTCACCGCGAGCAACTGGGAGAAATGCCTCAAGAGAGATCGGAAAGTATGTGATTAATACATTACTGGTGCTATATGTTCAAACAAGCAATATTAGTCTCTATATAGGTATTCAAGTGCACTTATAATCCGAACCGTCGATCGTGAACTGCAATGGTATCGGCCATGGACACAATCCTCCACACGTTCCATACACACTATTGGTCAATTCACAAAAAAATGATAATGGTAAATTATTTATTACTTATTTATAGGTACAAAAATCCTTTAAAAAAAAATATTTAAGGTCGTCATTTCCAATCGTGACACTTTTTCCTACTGCATAACATTATGAGCATGGCCTTGAATTCAGAATCCAAATCTAGAGATATGTATAGGCACAAAAAAAATCTTCTTTCGTTTTCCTTTCTTTACCATCTAACGTTAATCGAATGCTCGTTAGCTTGCTACATGTATATCGATGTATGTAACCTACTGATGCTGTAACTAATGTGGCCGTGACCGGAATTATTAATGCATTTTCTGTTAATTGTTAATTCTAGTCGGACAAAAAACTTGAAAAAAAACTTTCTATCAGAATGAATGGTAGAAACACATATCTACAAAAACGATTACAGGTATCTCCATTAAATAAGGAATAGATTCTTTCTAACAATTAAATTTATGATACGCTCTCCAACACCACATAAAGATCATCGTTCGTCAAACTACAATTATTAGCAAGATTGGCTGTGAATTTGCACCTTATTTCAATCAACCATGTAATATATGCTGGAAGTGAACAGTCTAAACAACTTAATTCTAAAAATTCTGATAAGAAAAAAAGTTCACAATTAGACATACACTCATGCAAACTTATTATAAGGCCCTATATATATATATATACATATATATAAACCCCTAGGTCCCTTAAAATGCCGGTATCGGATAATGAGGATATGCTTATGTATACATAGCTATATACTACGGACAGAGCCGGAAATAGATTTAATAACGGATTGAATTCGCGACATTATAGCCAGAACTACTTAGGCACTCGCGCAAAAGACACCTATAATCCGAACGTGGGCAGGTCCTGTACGAAGGTATGATGAATTTGCTGTATCTAAGTCTCTTCGACTATGCTGAATAGTCCCGACAAATTACGAAACCGACGGGAATATTTCCCTCTATTTTAAGACGGGGCACTCCAATTGTATGCTTTATTTTTAAGTTTGTAATAATCAGCGTTCACGTTATTGTGTATTTTATTCTTCTAATTGCTATTTTGTTTTATTTTTTTTAATATAGGGGTGTCCCGTACGTACCGCATTTCCTTTATACCACGGATTCCTCACTCAATTTCGAGAAATAAATTGTATGGGAGGAGAGCCGGAAAATTCACGGAGTGGGCGGTAGGGGGGTTTTGTGATTTTGGGTGCTTTTTATCCTAATACCATGCAACTTTTTTGTTATATACCTTATGAAGGTTAAAATTGAAAAAGAAATTGCAAAATTATCCAATTTTTTGACTTTGACATCCTATAACTGCCGACGGAAAGGGAGCAGAGAGGTGATTGGGCATTTGTTGGAAACGGTAAAGGGTTTACTATCACCTGAGATACAAATCACCTTCATAGGGTGTATAACAAGAAAGTTACATGGTATTAGGATAAATCAAAATCACAAAACCCCCCTACCGCCCACACCGTGCATTTTCCTGCTCTCCTCCCATACAATTTGTTTTTCGAAATTGAGTGAGGAATCCGGGGTATAAAGGAAATGCGGTACGTACGGGACACCCTGTATATATATTATACGATAAAAGGAAAAGACTATAAAAACAAAAAAACGTACTCACAGTTTCATCAGCTCCAACGTAGAGGCGCCCCCAGATTGGTGTCGACGAAACTCCTGTAAGTGAGTAACTGATTATGAGAGAGGGCATCCAAATGCTTCCATCCCTGTCACAAGATACAGTTTCATTCGCTGATCACGTTCGTTAACTCTAGGAGTCTGAATGTTACACTAGGTTTAACCGCATAGATCTACATATACATATACATACTCTCGCCTCGATAGTTTGACGCTGTGGGCCAATTCGTATATTTAAAGAACTGAAAATTCGCACACGGCGTTTAAAAAAAAGTAAATTTAAGTTCGAAAATGGGACAAATCGGGTAACATTTTCCTAGGGTTGCCATAAACAGATTTCGTTTTTTACTTTATATACATATTTGCACACTACCTGAGAGCGCGTCAACGTAGAGAACTGAAATTTTGTACAGTGTTTTCATGAAAATAGTAAATATTATTTCAAAAATGGACTAAATTTGGTGTTGCCATATAAAAATGTAAGATTTGTACGTATACTGTGAAAACGATCAGTCCTAGACGTTTTAATTTCACTGAAAAGTTCTTCAGAATATGAAATCCTATGAAATTGGTCATCATCATTTATACTTTCCAACGAACCGTTCTGGAAATTGCGAAAAACCACTTTTCATTCATATACACCATCATAAGAATGGTCTTAGACCAATTCTAGCTTTTTTACTTGTTTTTCTTATAAAACGCATTCTTTATATAACTTTCTCTGAAATAATTTAAAGACCGTGCCTATGTGATGGGTATTTGGATTCAAAGTTATCATTTCATGTAGTATCTACACATACCCAAATCGGAAAGTTTTAGGGATTTCAAAGTCAGTTTAAATTTAGTTTAATTCAGGCAGCATGCATCGCAGGACAAGAAAACTTAACTTTCAGCAAATGAAGAACGTTGGGAAAGTGTAAATTTTATTCGATTTTTGATGGAATTACTCTATGATAAATTAAATAAAAATTAACAAAAAACTTTGCTAAGCTCACTCCACAGTTAACTTAGCAGCAGAACACACAATAGTCTCCAGAAATCTAGAGACAAAAAATGAGCAAACTTCGAAAACTAGAGACCGAACATGGAAACCCGATTGATTTGAAACACACGATGGGAGACCGGATCCGGAGAACAAAAAAATTTCTAGTAATTTGGTATCTTTAGAGATTTTTGGCATCTCCAAAGTGTATACATGGGTCTCTGGGTGTCCAGAGATTGAGAAAGTGATCACTTGAAGTTAAAGTCTCTCTCCATGTATCTTCACCTTTCCCGAGAAATGAAGCTATTTTGAAAGCTATATGGCACACTAAATGTAAATGTAAAATTATATTTCTAATTTTTAGAAGATTTATTTATGTTCATAAATGTAAGAGAGATTTAATTTAGTTCATTCACATCGTTTTATTTTACTGTTTTTTTTTAAACTGACTAATTTTATAATAAATAAATAAATAAAGACACTATGCATAACAATTTCAACCTACATATTTCATTAGTAAGTAAAACAGAAAATTATTTGGCAACAATGTCCGGGTTTCAAGCAGCTAAAATGTTTAGGGTTTTCGAACTTGTTGTCCTAGTTTAATGATTTTACAGATGGCAGCCCTACGTAGAGCGTAGTTTTTTTTACAAATAAATTTAAACAAAACAATGTTTAAGATTAGATTAGAGGTTGAAATCGTAAAAGAAATGCGTTAAGAAATTTATTAAGGTTATACACGAATAAAATGATAGACCTGGTGGTGACTAATAATTGATACCTAAAATTTAAGTACGTAGGTACCATCTCATTTATGTCTTTCATAATTTTTGACTTCAAGACAGAAATCTTTGGAAAAAAGAAGATTATCATATTCATTCTGGCAACACTGCACGTGAGTAAGGTGCATGTATCCGTAATTCGTTTATTTTTGCAATGCAACAACACTTACACATATGTGGGTATCAGAATTGTTAAAAAATGCAGTTTATTTTAGATTTAATTCAAAGGAATGAAGAATGCATATTTTGCATTCTTACATTCCTCTTCAGTATAATGAATTAGGAAATCCAACTCCACATTCCTCAAAAAAATATTGCCCAACGCATTCTTTTTCAGGGACCGTAATTATTACGATCAAAATGAAAAAAATCATGAAATAATAATTATTTTTGATTTTTATTTTTTTGATCAGAGATAAAAGTCATTTCATAATTACATAATTATCTGATGATTTTTGAGTTAAGTAAATAAATAAAAACTATGTGCTGCTAGTAAATTGAAAAATAAACCTTCAAATATTTGTTATTAATTATCAAAAATAAAAATTACGAAAATTTTCGTAAATAAGTGAGAACATTTTATGAGAATAAAAACTGAAAACTCTGCCCCGTATCACTTTCTGTTTCGTAATTCGTTGCGTTGTAATCTGCGCTCCGTTTTCAAGATTTTTTCTTTATTCGTAAAATTTTAAAGACAGATCGATTTTTATTATATTTTTTTCTTCTTCCTTAAAAGACAGTTATAAAATTGATCTAAATTCTTCTAAGAAATTCAATACGAGATTTAGAAGTTGATGATGAATCCACTGATGAGGATGAATATAATGCAGATATTAGTTTTAAAGTTAGGGCCGCGTACGAAGAAATAGACGGTGCTGAGCATCGATAGTGAGTTCGGGAGGGTAATCACACCGATACTAACCAAGCACCCAGCACTGCAGAGATAGTGATAGAGCAACAGTAAGACGAGAGAGCGACCATGAATGGTGGATGAACACACACAAAACTAGACATATAAAGACACATACACAACCACACACAAATAAACGCCCACACATAACACAAAATTTAATCATTTTTTTGCAAAATTTAATAGACAACAAGTATTAGAGTAGTTTAAACATTGTACATTCAAATGTACACAATGAAGCAAACTGAACGTTTGCTAGTTTAGTAAAACTTCTGATGAGCTCCGTGGCTGGAGCGAAACTGGTAAAGTATAGCCAAATAGGAGCCTACACGGCATCCCCTTAATATCTGAAACCCCTTATATTTTTGTTTAACCATGACGTGATTCGAAGAACGCATTTAGCTTTTTATAGCACAATGCACTGTCCTGCTACGCAGGACAATACACAAATGCATAAAGAACACAACAACACAATGCTTCATTTACACCGATTAATGGAGAGCTCCCTCTAGTACCTCACTTAAGCACTGCGGTGGCTAAACTATGTGACTTACGGCGCTGGACAACTGGCGCCCCACCTGCCGTACAACGTTTCGTCATGCTGCTCCATGCATTCTTCATGGATACAGATGACATAAAACCAGCCCTTACATTTTTTTGCTAAATTTAATAATTTTTTGCAAAATTTAATAAAAGAATCTTTTTCCTTTTAGAAGCAGAATGCATTACTTTGACTGCATTACTATGGAATGCATTGCATTCATTAAAGTCTGTGTGAATTCACTTGCATTCAGTGAAATTATTCCATGAAATTATGTTGTGATTAAGAATGAAATAAAATAAGTAAAAAACGAGTTTTCAAACAAAACTGAGGCCAACCTGCGTGAAAAAGTAGAAAATAAACTTTTCTTCACACACAGAGGTGGACTCAGATTTTATTCGCTGACAATCATCGATATATTTCAGTATGATCAACCAAAGGTAATAAGTGATTTGATTCATGAAGAGAAAGAATATTGAAGAAAAATGTCCCAATCAAAAAATCTGAGTCCACCTCTGTGTGTGAAGAAAAGTTTATTTTCTACTTTTTCATTTGGCTTGGCCTCAGTTTTGTTTGAAAACTCGTTTTTTTACTTATTTAATTTTCTGCCTTTTTCACGTTAACTAAATTGTTCTAATATCAATTTAACCGAACTTAATTATATTTTTACTTAATTCTAATTTAATTTTAGTTTCTTACTTTCTTTTTAATTTTCCGTTTTCCTTTTAATTTTTCGTTTTCCTTTAATTTTTCTTATACTTCTTTCTTTCTTCCTTATTTTGAGTCAATTTTTGAATATTCGCAGGGAAATTTTTTTGCGTCCATACGACTCGAGAGTTTCCGATCGACTGACCGTAACTAGGACTACGGTTTACCGAGGTTTCGAAAAATTTATAATTTTGAAAGCAGTTACGATGAGATGATTGGAGGTCAGCACCGTGGTTGCCTGGAAGTTTTTGTTCAGCTTATTATTACCGACATTTTAAGTCATGTTTGGTGCCGATCCGAAAACAAAAACTTTTCGAGTATCAAATCGTTGAAGTACTGCAAAGGTTTTCTGAAATTCAAATTATGTTTTAAACAGCGCTTTTTAGCTGTACTCCAACTTGGTCCCGTATAACATAAATTTTTCCGAATTTCCATGTTTTCCACAAACTGTTCCTATTACTTTGAAATTTTTTTTAAAAATTTACATGAATTTTTCCACGATTTTTCATGCAAGTTTTCATGATTGTTGAAGAGAAAGTAATGATGCCAGTAGGACGGGAAAAAAATGAATCCGCATAGCTTATAAAACTTTTATGTCGGAAAATTTTCCGGAAAAGTCGGAAAATTCCGGAAATTTTTGTGAAATTTTCCGGAGAAATTGGAAAATTCTGCACTTTTCCTGAAACAGATTTATCACTAATCATATCGATGAAAATTGTTCCGATGATTTTCCGCTTTTCCGGGTTTTCCATGGAATTTTCCATAGAAGCAACTTTAAACTCATTTCGCGCTATAACTTTGTCTTAGGTTGCAAAACGCTCAAACGCTTCCTTGGTCGGAAAAACTCCGGAAAAGCGTTTTACATGAATTTTCCCCGATTTTTTCTGCAAGTTTTCACCATTGTCGGAGAGAAAGTAATGATGCTAGTTGATAGGGAAATTGATTCTGCATAATTTAGAAAACTTTTTTACCGGAAAATTCCGGAAATTTTTTTCGGAAAAATCGGAAAACTCTGCATTTTGCCTGAAACGGATTTATCACTGATCAAATTTGTACCAAATTTTCAAATGATTTTTCCCGATTTTCCGGGTTTTCCATGGAATTTTGATAGAATCAATTGTCACGTGACATGAACCTGTGTGCCAAATTTCAGCTCGCTGTGATGACGAAAAGTGGGTCTAGAAGAATGTCGAAAATAGTAAAAAAGAAATATATAAATAAATATACAGACAGACAAATTCGTGTACAAGTTAAAGGGACGGGCGGGCCCAAAAACAAATAAAGTACTTTTAAGTATTTTTTTGATAAAATTTCAAATCAAATCAAAAAGTATTTATTATAATTATTTTTCAGACTTCAAAACATTAAGAACAAATTCATTAAACACATCAAGTAAATTCATAGAATTATAAAAAAAAAACAATAAAAAAAGGAAAAACACAATGCCTTTAGATAAGTACAAAAAAAAAATTAATATTAAAAATGATGCTTTGCGTGCCTTTCATTTACTTTTTAGGCTGATTGGTCGCTGCAGCTTCTTCGCGGAACAGAGTGTACACTGAACGTATACCGAGCTGTTTCTTAGTACACAGAGACAGACTTGCGGTTTAACACAAATTGCAATATTGAAATTGCAAATCTGTCTCCGGTATAAACTTAGCTACCCTTGGTTGGTATCTGCTGTTTATTTAGTCCGCTCGTATACAACTTTAGAATATAGAGATAACAGGAAGTGTTGATACCTGTAAAATTCGTGTGCATGACGTGGATTTTTCAGCATGCCGTGAAGTAGCTCAGCATTATATTGAAGAAAGAGACAAATCTATGTTTAGCTATCGAAAAAATCCTTCCTCCACCGAGTTTTGTTTACGTTTGTGACAGCTTCGAAATTCCTTAGGTATGTGGCGTAGTGACAGCGAATAAGAACATTTTAGATGGGAGCAAACGTAATATTTTCAACCATATACCTTGTTGCCCCGCTCTCTATATTGATTCTACTACAGAGCTGTACTGAGCGTTCACTGCAGCGGCAACAGATACTAACACAACCAGAAATTGTTTACACCAAATTTGGCTTATCACACTTCCTGTACTCTCTATATTCTAAGTATAAAACCTTTGACAGTTGTCAGATTTGTCAGAACTGTCCTCAAATTCAAAAGGAAAATAAGAAATAAAATTTTGAGTTTTGTTTGTACACCGCATGCATAAGTGAATGGAGCATCGAAGAAAATTTAAAACCAGGATGAGCTAATATTGTTATTTGTATTATTAGATACCCAAGATAAAACATGCAAATTTTCAGGTTAATGGCACAACATTATAAGAGAATCTGCAACAATTATTTATTAATTGTGTATAAGGGCGTCACTATTTACACACAGCCTCTACGTAAAATATGGAGAAAAAAACGAAATGCAGGATTTTGGGCAAATTCATTGAATCATTTTGACGATGCACAATCATTGAATAAATAACTAATAAGGAAGCGGGGTATCGTGCGAATACAGTGTACGTGTTTAAGCATTTCAATGACAGTGTGACAGTGTGTGTGGGGGGGATGACAAGATGGCGTCGTTGCTATTTTGTGTCAGTTCAACATTCTGACATTTCATATTATTTGAAAATAAGTTTCGGATTTGAGTTCGCGATATTGTGGAATATAATTAATTAAACGTGATTTTTTATGACTAGTAGTGTGAAATAAGTGCGGAATATTTCTTTTGTGAACGACATTTTGTGTAATAGAGACTCCGGAGTCCTAAATTATCACAATAAAGTGCGCTGTGCTGTGCTGCAGGAACGAACAGAGTTATTGTCGTGGGAAAGCATTCTTCATGTAAGCTTAATAGCTTTACTTATTAATTATATGGTTTTAAACAAAATAAAAGTGAAATATCTGTAAAAATAAAGAGCCATGGCAAAAGATTTACCATTTTACCAATGCCGGTTTATTTGTTTACAATTGAATTGTCATTGGTTGCTAAATTATTCCAGTCATACAAAGGCAACGCCAAGAAATATTATCTGAAAATAAGGGGGAGCTAAAAATTTGTTTATTTTACATAGGAATTTGGATTATAAAAAATGTTCCCCTTCAGAATGTCAGAATTTCATTACTGCCATGACGAAATAAATACAAACAGAGCACACTAATACATTTCGCCGAGATGCTTACGTTTTCACCCGATATGCCGTTTCCTTATTAGTTATTTATTCAATGTGCGCAATGGGTCGAGACATTTCGAATGCCAAAACGTTTTTTTTTTATCTCTGTGAATAACTAAAACAGGAGTTATCTCCAAAATTGAACGCAATAAGTCCACTCGAACCAGCCAGTGCAGCAAAGAAACCAGCCGTTGCGTTATATAAATTAGCCTCTTGTAGTGAGTACAGAGTTATAGGTGATGTTTGTGAGATACATAAGAGCACTGTTCATTCCTATTTCTATGAGGTTATCAATCCCATAAACAAAAAACTGCTGTCAAAAATGATTTGCATGCTAAATGAAGAAGAATGCAAGGAAATATCTGAACTATTTGCGAGAAAGAGTCTGCTACCTCAAATTATTGGTTGCATAGATAGATACCCACATTCCTATTATGGCACCTGAAAGCGGTCGTAGAGATTTTATAAACAGGAAAGGCTGGGCTTCTCTGAATTTACAAGCCGTAGTTGATCATAATTTACTTTTCCGAAACATTTCTTGCAAATACCCAGGAAGTTGTCACGATGCACTTGCTTTTAAGGGATCCGGCTTATATAAATATAATAAGAATTTTGTTCCTCAGGTACTTTTCAATAGAATAATAGTTGAATGTATACTTACAGGTTGTTTTTTTTTTTATATTTTAGGTAACAAAAAATATTTGCGGCGAAGAAATTCCCTACGTAATAGTTGGAGACCCTGCATATCCTTTGATGACGTCGCTATGGAAAGATTACAGTGGAATTGGAATTCCTTCGCAATAAGAAGCTTTCAACAAAGCTTTAAACAGCTGCCGAGTGTCAGTGGAGATCGCTTTTGGAAGACTAAAGGCTCGTTGGAGAATGCCATCAAAAAGAAATGATATTAATCATTTTGTTTATGCCATCAGTTGTGGTAGCTGGATGCATATTACACAACCTTATTGAAGAAGGATGTGGTGGATTCACAATTCACTGGATTGATGAATTGGAGAATGACCCTGAGATGGCTTTGTATGAACAACCTTTTCGACATTTGGGTGTTTATGATTCCCTAACGGGAACAGAAATTCGAGATATTTTAAGTGAATACCTTAGTCAAGCTCTATAGTGTATGCATAAAGTTGTACAAAGAGACTAGATTAAATTATTTAATTTTTTCTTGCTTTGTTTTTTTTTCTTCTTCTATATATTATTTTTTGTTTGATGCATTAATCATAATGTTTGGAAAAAAATTCTAATCCTCATTCCTTGCTCGTTCGTCGTATTCCCTTTCTTCTTTGGTGAGATTCTTTTGCCTCAATATAAACTCGTTGTTTAATTGGCGTTGCTTTTCAAAGAAACTATTAGAGAATTCCGCTAGTGCAGTGCCGTAGGTCTTCCGTTTGGACCGTTTGGGAATGGCTTTATTTCCGAACTTCCTTTTTTGGCTTTCTAGTACGATGTCATCAGTTTCACCTTTAATTAAAGAAAAGAAAAAGTTGTGATTTTTGTAAAGTAAAGGGTAAGTACATAGTTCATACTAAATTCTTCGACAATTATGTCATCAATTGGAAACATATGTTGCTCCTCAATAAATCGGTCTGCTGGTCTTTCATTTAGTCCTTGGTCATTATTTTTAGACGTACTGGACACTGCATCAGCAAATGAATTTGTCCTGGACTTCGGGTCTATTCCGTATTGCTCCGGAAAACACTCAACTGGCCTGTTGTATAATAACTTCTTCATCATTTTTGAGTAAAATGACCAACTTGTTGCACTTCCGCCACTTTTCTCCACTTTTAGAGTCTCCTCTTTGTACTGCCCTTTTAATTGTTTGTACTTAACGAGTAATTGGGATACGCTGCGTTCATACCCAAACTGCAACGTTTGCTCCCGTATTTTTGAGAAAATGTCCGAATTTCTAAATTTCTTCCCCTTCCATTAACGAAGGAATATTTTCCTCGACACAGAGCTCAATAAGGGAATTTGTCTCTACCTCTGATCAGTTTGCACTTTTTTCTTTCTTTATACCACGCATTTCAAATCAAATAAAAATAAAGTTTAGTAATTAACACGAAAATCACACAAAAAAATTATAATTAAGTCCCCTAATTAATACAAAAAACACACGACTGTCAAATAATCATTCACTCCACACACGAATTAGTTTGTAAACAATACAAAATTTTTGGTTATGTCCTCATTTAATACTAATTTGTGTAAGTCAATACCGCATCAGATACCGGATTAAAGTAGGGTTAGTTTTTCGTAGTACGGCATGTTTACACCAGTCGACTTACGTAAAACTAGTTCTAAATGGCACGGTCTAAACGGGCTCAATGATTACTCAGCTGGGAATTTTTGTTTGAAAAATCGTAGTAATTTGGTTAAGATAAATTTTTTTAAATAATTTTGTTAGGAAAAGTATAACAATTTTATAACGGTTCGGAAGATAAGAAAGCAATCCTAAGATTATCAGAACACCATTTTTCTGTATGAATAGTAGTTTAGAGCGGAGGAGTTATTCAAATCAAAATTTCGTCAGTTTTCCATAAGAACACTGCAAATATTTTAGAATGTAAGGACTCCGTTAGGCCTTGCATGTGGTTGGGAGGGAGTCTAGTTCATGACTTCTGAAATATTCTCGACGGTTTTATCTATTGCGTTAAAAACGAGAAAAGGTCTAACTCAAACATAAACATGACAATATCAAAGAGGAATGGTGTCATACAAAGCAGTTTGATGCCGTCACAATTAATTTTGCTGGAAAATGAAACGTGGTCCCCAAGGATTAAAGGCATGTTACAGTGACTAACGTAACACAAAAGATTGTTTTAATGCCGATGGGTTTGTTGTAAAAAACGTTGCGAGTTATCCAAAGTAATTTTTCATTACAAATTTATTAACTTGGTGCCAACTTCAAAAACTCCAAATATACCTAGGTACCTACTTTAAAAAAATTCAAAAAGTTTACCTTTTTTGCTGCAAAGTTCTTCTATTTCTATTTACTTTATCATAAAAAAATCAATATGCAATGCATGTATATCTACACACACACATATATTGTGCTGCCAAATTTATTAAGGAAACAATGCAACATACATAATGTCAAAGAAATGCAAAAATTGTGCAACAACTTGAAGGTAACAAAGCATGTCTCTGTACACATACGAAAATATACCAAAAGTGGATCAAGCCTCGCAATAGAACACCTTGAAAATCATCCTCAATGCACTTAGCTGAAAAAGGAGTATATTCCCAATTCTTGTTTCCACATTTTTTTTTGTACATTTATTTCTGCAGCATTTCAATCCTGCAGTGGAATATTGCCAGCAAAAACATGCCACATGCACTCAAACTCAATTGTCACGAAAACTTTCTGTAGTTCAAATATTCGAGGGAAACGGAGGCAGTCTCCATGGCAAGGTAATATCTGCGGTAAAGTTGCATAGCATCACATCAATACAACACCTAAATAACAAGCTGCAAAAAGTATTTCTAACCTGAATTACATATAAATAGGCAATTGACACTTTCATGATTGGGACAACTCTTGAATGTAAAAATAACTCCAAACTAAATTTTGTATTCGAACTATCGAGGCCTCTCCGAACACTCTGTGGTGAGGTGTGCAATTTCCTAATAAGGTTTTAAAATTTATGTTCCTTGCAAAAATGTGCAATGTAGTTCCATTACGTAAATGAAAATTTCTTTTAAGCTTTATACATTAAAACCCGCAAGCAGCTTAAACCGAGAAAAATTAAATGTTTTTTTTTGTTTTTCTCCATTTGTTTTTCATTGAAAACATATTTGCAGATGAAGTGGTTAAAAAACCAGAAATATAGTCAAAAGGATTTTCGTGTACTTGTGGGATTTCTTGGTGAAATGTAAAGATTGAAAAGTACAAAAGAAAGTTTCCTTTTTACGCTGCGCTGCTGCTGCTGCTGCTTTGCTGCTAGCTAAAGTAGTGATTCGTTTAACTATTTTCTAGTTCAGCTTAATGTACTTAATTAGCTCTAAGCAATTAAATTACGTTCGTCATGGAGAACAGCGTTTTCCAAAAGTACCCTACTTGTTTTATGTGGAATAAAACCAAGGAAACCTGTGAAATACTTTTTGTAGGTTCATGGTTAAGAAGGAAAAATAAAAATAAAAATAAAATTCAAAAAGAGCTCTCGTCTCCATGACCGACCGACTACTACTTGATGAAGTAAAAATTGTACAGAAACAGAAGTGAAATGCAGGACTTATGTAAGTGAATTAATTTTTAATTGAAAGTACAAAAAGGGGTTTCATCGCCACATTATAGTGTTTCATTGTAAAGTTGGAAGTAAGAATAAAACACTAAGAAAGAAGTTAAATAATTGAAGTAAAACTAATTTTGATACTAGTCTAAATAGATGAATGGTCGTAAATATAATTACCGTCCTAGTGTTGAAAATATGCAAGACGTAAAAGTTGATTTTTGAATTCGTTTTTTGAACGGTTTATTTATATTTTTTGTTCAAGATTTGAATACTTTAAAAACAAGCAAACAGATTTTCAACTCTCCAGCTCTCAATGCCCTCTCAAGTAGTTTCCAAAATTTTGTAGTGAAAATTAAAACTTTTAAATTGCAATATTTGCAAAGGAGTTGCTGGATTTTGGACAGATATTTTTAATTTCATGTCTTACTAATGTATAAGGAAATATAATTACAAATTAAAAAATTGTTTTGTGAATATTTGTAAACGATTGACCTCAGATCAGACAATTCTGTTAATATTGATACTAAACAAACTGAGCCGAATAAACGAATTAATTTCTAAGCATCACTTTTCGACATAAGAAAAAAAACGAACAATTAGAAGTCAAGGAATTGCTTTTATATGATGAGAAAATGTAAGACTTGCGAAATCTGATGATGAACCAAAGCTTATTTATTTAACTTGGAAAAAAAAACATATTAACATAGGTAGAAAATAAGCAAGATTACTGTGATTTATTACCAGGTAAGCTTTATATTTGTTCAAGATGGCTGGATTCTCCGATACAACAGAAAAAGAAAAAAAATTCTTTGTCTCTTTTTTTCGCCCACTGCGGGTTTCCCTAATTTTAACACCTTCGCATTAAACTGATTTTTCTAACTCTTTCCAAAATACACTGCTCAAAAGTGTATAAGCAAAATGTGGTTTGTGGTTTGAATTGTAAAAATTGGTTTTTATCCCATTATAATTATATAATACCTGTTTTTACCGTTATTCCAGAATTTTGTTATTGTTGTCTGCGCAATAGATGTATCTACTAAAAACAAAAAACAGAACCAACATCAAACCAAATTCCAGGAATTGGCAACCGAAAAACCACATTTTGCTTATACACTTTTGAGCAGTGTAGTTTGTTTTTTTTAACCAAGACTTGACACAATCACAAAAATCAGCCATCTTGAATAAATAAAAATAACAGAAAAAACTATAGTTGATCTGAGACCAATTGTCTTATACCTCAGATGAAAACAAATGTAAAATAGAGTGGAAACCCAAAGTTTTGTATGGCAATTTTAAGAAGAGGTTGCCCGATTTAGTACATTTTTTTAAAATTATATTTACAATTTTTATGAAAATGCTGTGCATTAAAATTTCAGCTCTCTACGTCGACATGCTTTCAGGCAGTGTCCAAAGCAGAGTTGCTAGGTTTTGCGATTTAGCGCAAGTGCCAAGGAGCTTAATTCGTTTTTTTTTTTTATAGAAGTTCCTATTCACGGCTGCTTGCCAGAGCTGCGCAATACTTAAATAAAAAAAGACTTAAGTACTACTTAAAGTACATTTTCGTTACTTAAGACTTATTAATCAATATACTTTTGAAAAGCCCTACTTAGTACTTGAACATAAGTACTTGCTTCTATTTACTTGTACTTAAGACTTAGTTTTGTACTCAAGTACAAAGATTTTTACTTAAGTATTTCTGAGTCTATTAAGTACCTACAAATATCTAACTCTTCGTAGAAAAGCAAACACAATCTCCAGCGCAGCTCCTTTTTTTCTATATTTTAAAGCATACAAAGAACTGTCAAAGCATGTGCCACACTCGTGCATCAAAGAAGAACCTTAGACAAACTAATAACATAAATACAAGACTAGGCAAGTAGAACAAAACCAGAAACGTCTCGCCCGACTATAAAGTCGACGATGCCTCGACTTGATGACATAACCAAGGGTAAGCAAGGGTAAGGTAAGCCTCGCTCCAATATAAGATCAACGACGCCTCGACCTGATGTAGGGAAGACTTCAATTTTTTCTTAGAAATTTACTGGAAATTTTTTCCTTAGAAATTTTATGAATTATTGGAGGCGAAAATTGGTACTTGAGCGGACCTCTAATAGTTTTTATGAGTGTAGCAATGAAAGGTGAAAGTTTTACTTTATTTGCAGCGTCGAAAACTATAAAAAACTATAAATAGTAGCCACTGATTACTATTCATATTTAGTTTTCAAAAGGTGTTTATTTATTAATATCTATTAACTGAACTCTATAAACTTTATTATTCTATATAGCAGCCTCTGTCGATTTAAGCTCCAAGTACCAAACTGAGAGAAAACTGTAAACAAAAAAGAAAAAACCCAACAAAATAAATAAGTGGATTCGTCGAAATAAATGTTTTTAAATTAATTATTTAGAGTTAATATTGATAAAAAGTGTTTTACCAAAGGATTAGATACGGAGCAGAAATTCGAAAGGTTTTATTAAAATCACTTCGAACTGCACGCGCACTTTTTCACCTTCTCGCCATGGTTTTTTTTTCAATATTGGCACCAACGTAAGCATTCTTTTTGACACACAAAATTGTGCCCACATGAAATAGAATATCAAGCAGTCTATATTGTCATATATGTCAATACAGACAGTAGGCAGAGTCACTTAGACAAGTAGTTTCTGTATACCGGGAGCAAGTATACTCTTTACATTAATCCCCAATATTATAATCATAATCATAACACTTGAACTAGTAATAGTTGAATCTCCCACCTATTATATAATCCCTTAATTGTAAAGCCAGGCATATCAGCAAGTCAGGCAGATACAGACGTACCTCTGTGCGGAATTAGGTTTAAGATTTAAAAAAATGTAAAAATGTGTATTTTATAAATTGGACTCAATAAATCAAACTTGAACTTGAACTTGACAGTAGGCAGACGCAGTCATCAAGTCATCAAACGTCGTCTATTTAGAAATTCATTTGATTACCACCAATGCACTATCCATTTTTATACTCCTTATTTAAAGCTGAATTGTTAGGTTTTTTTTTTTTTTTGTTATTAATAAAAGTTTCAGTTTTAACTTTGTAAATTGTCAAAATAATTTTGGCGCAATGTTAGAAAAACTTGGCGCAGATTTTTCTCTAGATCTTGCAACCCTGGTCCAAGAGTTATTTTTAAAAACGAAATTTTTGTATGGCAACCCTACACGATTGTGTTACCTGATCTGCCACTTTTTTTCCAACTTAAATCTAAAATTTTTTTTAAAAAAGCTGTGTGCAAAATCTCTGCTCGCTAAGTAAATATATTCTCGAGAAGACAAATGGACAGACAGACAAATATCAAAATAAATTTTATACGTTCATGTCCAGTCCATTTGGCTCTACCAGCATTATTTCTGTGCATAACAAATGTACATAAGTAGATATACCCTATAAGATTCCATCTAGAGTACAAAAAGGCAAAATCAAAATCTTAGTTGTCGTGGATAATATTCTCGCTGAGAAACATAACTTTAAAAACTATCATAAATCTTTCTCATTATCACACGATAACGGAATCATAGTGCCTCAAATATTGGTGGCAAGATATATGATTATATTCAGAATGTCAATCCAGTCAATGTTTTAGAGGCAATATATTCAGATTTAAGAGGATTAAATAATAATCCGTTACAGTAATTCAAGTATCAGTTTTAGCCACTTGACAATTTATGCACTCAATGCAATCCTCCAGAAATCCGATAGCAGCATAATGATGCTGCTGAAATTATAATATGTAGAATAGACCTATCGGATTTCTGAGGGATTGCATTGAGTGCATAAATTGTGAAGTGGCAAAAATTGACAGTATACGGAATTATTATTTAATCCTGTTAAATCACAGCCGTCTAAGGAAAATCATTTTACTGAAGAAGGTGAAGCTGAAAACGTCATAATGCTGTTGCCTGGGACACCTCATTCTGCAGCGGCACAACACCATTACACCAAACTTTAGGCACATTTAAGGCTCACTAAAATTAACGAGCCCGAAAATCTTCTCAATGAGAGAGAAACCTTTATACTCTTCAGTACGACTTTGTTTCCGCCTGCCGTTAACACCTTGAAAAGCGCAAATTTGTTCTCATCTGATAAAAACTCAGAATAAATTCTCAATGTGAATTATGTGAGGCAAAACTCTCCTAGATTTCAGCAAAAGAAGAAGAAGCGAGATTACTACGATTTTTTCGCTTTTGCTGTTGTGCCAGAGAATCAAAAAATTTCCTTCCTTGTTTCTTGATGGAATATAGGAGATTTACCTCATATAATTCACACCCACAGTTTATTCTGAGTTTATATGAGATGAGATCAATTAGATCTGTTTCAAGCTTGTCCAGCAGGCAGAAACCAAACCATACTGAAGAGTATAAAGGTTTCTACCGATACGAAACCCTTAGTTTTTCTTCTTCTATTTTATTGACCCACCTACCTGCTTACACAGCTTTGATTTGCTTCGAATAAATCTTTTTTTTTAATTTTTTTACAAATTTTTCTCAATTTTTTTATTTTTTTCATTTCTTTCCTTTGTTCTATTTTTCATTTGTTTTTTCCAGTCACTCATTTTTGCTGTTTGGGACGTGCTGATGAGTAAGAACCAAGACTTGAAACTTGTCACCAAAAATCAAGTGGATTATGTCATGGAATAACAAATAACAATTTTTCGTTTTTTGCTATAATGCCGGAGAATCCAAAAAAAAATCCAAAATAAGTTAGGTCGGGTAAAAAATCATATCCCGGAGTTACATTCATGGAGTTGACTGCCATACTTGTAAATATTTGAGTGCCTAGTATTTTATTGCAACTTCATGCAATGTGTAGCTACTACTTGTATCACTAATTATCTCTAGGAGAGTGCTTGTTTCGTGAGTCGTTTCGTCAAGGAAGATCCACAAGACGATAGCAAAACGAAAATCATAAAATTGCCAAAGGAGTGGAGAGAACACCAGAAGGCAAGCCGTCCGCGATTTATATGACCTCATCATGATATAAGGAGGAGGACCATTCCTACTGCCTTGACCCACAACATGATGCACATGAGCACTATAACTACATTCTGGCAGCCACTCAATTGATTTTTAATTGTTAAAATATGCTACACTACTCTAATCATTAGCACTGCAACATTTCACGCAGTAAGTATGTAACTCACCGTTTCTCACTTCCGGACTCCGTCACAGTACCTTTTCGAATGAATAATCTATGCGGAATCAGAAATCACCCAACCTCCTTATTTTCCTATTTTGTTCAAGAAAGAATTTTTTGGGATTCTCCGGTATATAGCAAAAGCCAAAAAATGTTCTAATTTGTTATTTTATCACACAACTCATTAATTTTTGGTGACAAGTTTCAAGTCTTGGTTTGGCTCATCAACAGGTCCCAAATAGCGAAATTGGGTGATTTGAAAAACAAATGAAAAAATGAAAAAAAGAAGAAAAGACATGAAAAGTTTGAGAAAAATAGAAAAAAACAATTTTTTTGATTTATTAAAATAAATGTAAAAAATTTGTTAAAGATTCATTCGAAGCGAATCGAACCTGTATACGCCATGCAGTGGGCTGAAAAGTAAAAAAGAAAAAGGAAGAAGAAGATGCGTTTCGTGTCAGCAGAAAACCTTCCACTCATCGGTGCAGCTTGGTTTTCTGTCTGCTGCAGATGCTTGAAAATAATATATATAATATAATATATAATATAATTCATATAATTCACACCCAGAATTTATTCTGAGTTTATATGAGAAGAGATCAGTTTGATCTATTTTCTTTAGCTTTTGCTATATACCGGAGAATCCCAAAAAATTCTTTCTTGAACAAAATTAAGCTTAACCCGGTAAAAAGTCCAGGAGAGAAATTTTTTTATTTATTTTCCTATGTACATATGCGTAAATCTCTAACTACTCATGCAAGTATTTACAATACCTCAAGGATCTTGAAACGGTCTGGGTCCGACTACTTTAATTTTCAATTAGATCGGGCAGAGAATAGCTCTGCTTTGGTGTCGGCAAGCCTTACCGTCATAAAGTGACATATTCAATTTGTCTACTTGTTCAGCGAATTCATTTTTTTTCAAGGTCATTTAAATAATATTTTTGTCTAAAATAAAAATGAACGTTAAGGGAAACGAATATTTTCTTAAATATTTATGGTAAAGTAACTGCAAGTAAGTATAAAGATGCTCAATAACAACCCTCTTAGAGGCTGCCTACTTCCATTATTTCGGAATCAAAATTAGAAACCACCCTTAACCTACCCTAAAATAAAGAAAATGTTAACGGAGCAGTACAAAGATAGGAAGTAAAAACTTAAAAGTAAGCTCTCGTTAATCAACGTATATACAGGGTGTCCCGTAAGTGGCCGAAGGCTATGGATAGGTCATGCTTAGGCGAACAAGAAATTGTATGGGGGGGTGGGTCAGTTTCCAAAATATACTTTAAGAAATTGGGTATGATTTATAAATCACCCTGTAATTTTTGAACGTTACATCCGACGATGAAATTTGTTAGATAGATAATCCTTGAACCTTTCCAACGGTCTATAAATTTATCTACTACTTATTTTCGTTTTGATGTTATGGCTCAACAAAATCAAAATTTCGGATTTTTAACTCGATTTTTGTTTTAACTACTATTTTTATCAAAATACTCGTCATCAATACCTATTTTTCCCACTGGATTTAAGAAGCCCAAAAGCATCACTTAAAATGACCTAAGTATCACAGTCTGTACGCGAAATGTAACTAGGGTTTGACGGTTTTTCAAACTCGGTTTTAAAAAACTGGTTTTTAAAATAAATTTGGCACATTTGAAAACCGGTTTTTAAATTAAGAAACCCGGTTTAAAAGAATTCAAATTCTTATATGTAAAAATTCATTTTTAGCTTATTTGATTTGCTATTCATTCTATGTAACGGGCAGCAGACACATTTTTCAACTACGAGTTGCGTTGGCCAGTGTTTGTGCATTGTACACTGCGCACGTCACCCTTGCCACGTTGTATGGTTTTGGTCGTATTTGTGCGGTTTTTCTGGTCTTGTACGGTGTACGACCAAGGTCTCTGATTGGCAGATTTCTGGCAGTAAAAGAATGTGTTGTTTTAGCATTGAATGATATTGGTTCTTCTTATATGTGGAATGAAGCTCAATATCCTAAACTTTTGGAATTTCATAAAGTCTTGGGACCGATTCGTCTAGCAGCTGAAGGCTTAGGGCGACGTGATGCCAACTTATTAATAAGCGAAGGTATATTTGAATTTCTGTTAAATGAACTAAAAATTTAAACACTGAAATAAGTTTGAAATTATTATATGCTTTGGAAGAACGAATTAAAGAAAGAAGACAAGTAGAATTAGCAACACTTTTGCTGTATTTGCAAAATTCACAAAACATTTCCAGTTCAGCAAAGAAATCTAGTGTACTTTCCGAAACCGAAATTATTAAGTTATCTGGGAAGATATTGTCTAGAATGTTTCCAAATTCTCATGTGGAAACCGATTCTGATGAAGAGCAAATCGAAGAAACTACTCATCACAGTAATGTTTTTTTAAAGGAAGCCATGGAAAAATCAATTCATAATTTCTTGAAGATCCTGAAGAAAAACGTACAAAAAAGATACTGAAAGCAGAATTTTCATTATTTAAGGCAACGAATAAAAGATCAAAAAACTTAGATTTGTTATTTGATGCCCTGAAAACTATAAAACCAAGTTCAGTAGCTAGTGAACGAATATTTTCGATTTCAGGCTATATTGTGTCCAAAATAAGAACAAAACTTAGCCACCGTTCAGTGGATATTTTATGTTTTTTAAAATCCTATTTTCTTAGGAGAAATTAAAATTGGTGATATAAATATAAATATTATTTGAAAATTGAAATTTTTGCTTGAGTTTTTGTTATTTTGTGTAAATTAAATTAAATATTTTTCTCTATTCTATTTTTTTTTTTTTTTTTTACAAAAATTCGAAAACCGGCTAAAACCGAAATCTGGAATTCGAAAACCGGTTTTTCAAAAAGTAGGTTTTTGTAAAACCCTAAATGTAAATTTCTGCTTTTTTTTCACTTTTTTTTTAAGCATATCCAGTGAACATGGCTCAAAAAGTTCAATTGTGCCAGAAAGTAGGCAATTATTTTTTGGAAATGACATTTTTGAACCATTTTGCTGGATCTGCTTAGAAAAAGTGCAAGTCGAAGTGTTCGATTTGGTAAGAAATCGCTGGTTTAATGTTATTGATATTTTGTTTATAAATTGTAAATTCAATAAAAACTGTTAAAAAGAAGTAAATATAAATAAATTTTTCCAAACTATTTAATTTCTTTGCCATATCAATAAAATTTTAGTTTTTAGGCGCATATCTCTAAGGCAAGAAATATTTTTTTAATTTTCTTCCCATATTCGTCACCGGCCTCAAAGTAGTAATGAAACATAATAATTATTTAAAAGGCAAACAAAAAGGTCCATTTTGCATTTCAGTCATATTAGAAGCTCTATAATTAACACTCACACCACTTTGATGAAATTCCACTATTTCTACCCTATATGTACACTGCTGCACTTGAATCAATTCGAGTGAAAAATAATATGAATATGCATTTGAAGAAATGAAATTATGCTGAGAGATGATAGAATTGATATTCATAGAATAATTCCTCATTGAGCACTCCGGGTATTAAAATATTCTAATAATTTCAACCATTTGAAGAGATGCTCAACTGTTTATGTACATAGTAAATCCTCATTAGTAGCGCTTATATATTTCATTTGAGTAATGCAAATTTTCTATTTTCTATTTATCTGTGATATAGCAAAGAGTATGTAAGTATTTAGATACACATACATAGATACAATCATCAGAGAGAAGCTGGTAAACATTTTATACGTCGGATAATGGCAACTGACTGTACGAAAATTACAACTCACAGCTAATTAAAATTTCAAAGCCTAAGTACTTAGTTACAGGAGTCCAGTTACACACCATACAGACAGTTTGGCACACTAATTAATCTTTTATTGATTTGTTCGTAATGAACATCAAAAATAATGAACGATAGTAGAGCAGCTGACCTAAACATTTGGTAAGCTTATGTCAGTGACAAAATAGTAATTGCTATTGTGGCATGGCACCGCCATAAGTTGAAGCGCTTAGCTTAGATATTTCATGTGGCATCAATTTGATTTTGTAAATGAAAAAATTATTTTATTTGGATTTTTATTTTCAGAGGAATGACCTATACCAAGCAAAATACACGCAAACAAGCAAGGATAAAGTACACTACATACAAACAGGCAAATTTGGAATCTGTGGAGTAATTTGACGATTTCTCTCTCAAATCCAATCTGTAGTAATAAATTAACAAAAATTGAATTTCTCGTACACACATACATACGTATACACTATAGTGCCCATCAAATGCTAACGGCACCGATTATAGAGCAGATTAACTGATAACAATCGATGTACCAAAGATCACTATAATCTTGAAAAGTCCACGGTGAACGAGTTAAAAGAAAAATTAGACAAATTGGGTCAATCGACGGTGGGTGTGAAAAATGTCCTAAAATTACGGTTAGAGGACGTAATAAAAGATATTTCAAGTTCACAATTTGAAGAACTCTTTCCTACAAATATACTGGAGCTGAACACAGAAGACATTACCAATGACGAAAATCGACAGCAATTTGATGGTACAGTTAGTCATTCTTACCGTATGAATCACCAAAGTGTATTGCAGACAACGAGAATATGGTAAAATCGACAGCAGTTTGTTGGAATAAACGTTACTGAAGCCGAGGATGAAGCGTTAAATGATGAATTGGAGATTTTGCAAGAAAGATTAGTCAAAAAACAAAAATTATTGTATCTTCGAAGGAAAATTTCGCAATTAACGATGGAAAAGGATACCGTTTATACGCGCTTGACCTTTAATTTTCGTGATGTTGAGGAATCACTTAATCAGTTTAGTGATGAAGATAACTACAGGATTCAAAGATGGCTAGAAAGCTTCGAGAAATCAGCTGGAATTTTTGGTTGGGATGATAAAATGCGTTTCATCTATGCTAAGCGGTTGTTAACGGGAACTGCAAAACTGTTCTTACGAACAATGAGTTTAACATCTTGGCATGAACTTAAAAGTGCGTTGCTTGCTGAATTCTCAAGAAAAGTAACTAATTCTGAGAAGTAAGAAAAAGGAAACTGGCGAATCTTTTCAAATGTATGTGCTTTCAATATAGGAAATTGCTTCGCTGGGCAATGTGGAAGAAGCTGACGTCATTCAGTATATAATTAACGGAATTTCGGACAGCCATATCAATAAAATGCTTTTATATAGTGTAAACACAATGAGTGAATTTAAACATGCATTAAGAACGTACGAAAAAATTAAATCTAGTCAAACTCCTTCGGATCATGTAAAATATCGCGATTCTCGTGGAAAGGAATCATGAAAACAACATCAAGGTCAGTTCAAGTGCTTCAATTGCAACGAGCTGGTACACACCAGCAATAAATGTTCAAAACCAAGGCGATTGAAGGGGTCCTGCTTTCGGTGTAGTAAATTAGGACACATAGCAAATAATTGTCCTAGTCAAAATCAGGTTATGCCAGTCCAAAGCATCGAGGTTCCGGACAGAGGGAAAAGCTTCCCCATAATGAAAAGTATATATTTTCTGGTAATAATAATTTCGAGTTTAAAATCAGGTACATATTCAACGAAGCTGCCAGTGAGCTCTGCACTTTGTCGTTGTTGACTCTTCTGGACTCTGGTAGTGTTATCAATTTTATCCAGGAAATATTTGTGCCATATTGTTTTTGGAAAAATGTTTCTTTTGATGATAATAACTACGTAAGATTAAACAATAGTAATCTTCGAGTTTTAGGTAAGTTGTGTTTGTAAAACAAATTTTAGACAGGTAAATGTTAGTTTGAAAATTTATATTGTACCCAATTCCAGTATGAAATATCATGCTATTTTAGGCCGAGATTTTTTAAATTTGAAAAACTTTCAGTTGGTTGCCAAGAAAAAAGACTATGTTAAGACATCTTGTAGCACTGCTGAAACCCCTTGCTTCGAAGATGATTTTTCGCAACAAATTTTGAATATTGACGTAAGTGAGGATGATAATGCTTTTCATACTTTAAATATCAACAATAATTTATCTAATGCGGTTAAAGAAAAATCATATTAGACGCTGAAACAGTAAATAATAATAATTTTATTGAAATGAACATTATATTAACTAAAGATATACCTTTTTATTGTACGCCTAGACGGGACCGGCCCCCCTCCAGAATGTCAGTTTTCTGAACATAATTTACAAATTACGTATAAAATGCGGTCTGTATATTATTACAAAGTCCGATAAAATAAAATAAAACCTTTTAATCCACAATAGCAGTAGGATTTACGAGATTTAGAAAAAATCAGAATAGAAGCTTGTAATATGATTAGCAAAACCCAAAATTATAACAAACTGTATTATGACAAGAGACTTAAAGCACCTCATAAGTATAAAAAAGGTAATTTTGTGATGGTAAAGAATGTAATTGTAACTGCCGGAGGTAATAAAAAATTGTTGCCTAAATATCGTGAACCATACGAGGTAGTTGAAATCTTAGAGAATTACAGGTACGTTATCAAAGATATTGAAAATATGTAAGTAGGCAGAATCCCTTACAAAGGAGTGTGTTCACCGGCTAATATGAAACAATACATTAATTTAAATTTTAGCAAGGGTTGAGCAGGGATGCAGCGTGTCTAAGATATTTAAGATTTTTAATTATTAATTTTAATTTGTCATAATTGTGGCTATGTTTTATTTATTGTTTGTACTACCCGACCTTTGTTAAAATCTTGATACATTAAGAAAGAGAAAAAAAGGAAAGGGTGAAAAATGAAAATTTCGAATAACAACAAGATGGGTATAATGTACCAGTTTTTAAAAATTGAAATTTAAAACTAACATATATATATGTATATGTAGGCAAGAAATTAAAGCGAAATATTTTAGGTTTGATGAATTGATCAATTTATTACGGTGTTGGTCAACATCGTTATTCTTTCATTTTTACCATGATATAATGATGATAATATGATTATTTTGACATGAAGTTTAGTATATGATGAGTACATTCGATGGTTTGATTAGTAAAGTCTTATTAACGTAATTTTGTTGTAGAGTAATTTAACTTTGTCTGTAAAGTTTTATATTAGAAATAGTACAGTATCTGTATTCAAGTATGGAAAAAATATTTATAAGATATTAATCACGTTAAATTAAAGTTTGTAAAAATATTTGATAGAAAGTTTGAAGAACAGTTCAGATCAGTGTTAAAAAGAATTGTATAGCTTTTACAAGTAATTTGGCGATGACTGTTGATTTATTTGAAAATCGTTAATAGTATTTAACTAGTTTATAGTATCCTAATTTTGTATGCTTGCGGTATTTGGTATATCATGATTTATTTTTATAATCGGGTCGATTATTATGCAGGATGGTTGAATCTGTAGTCATAAATTAACAAAAATTGAATTTCTCGTACACACACATACATACGTATACACTATAGTGACCATCAAATGCTAACGGCTATCGAGCAGATTAACTGATAATAATCGATGTACCAAAGATTACTATAATAAATTGTGTCGTACAATTCAGACGTGATACTCGAGTCTTTTTATTTTTGTTTTGTCCGCCCACTGCCGGTCCCTACAATTTCAATATATTTTGTATGTTTCCTTTGAATGTTTCTTTCTCATTAGTTGATTATAATTTCAAGTGAAATGTTTACAGGAAATTATTGTCAATTATACGATATTCAGACAAACCACCCAAATCTGCATAAAAAAATTCATTTAACTGAAAAACATTAATATAAATATTTTGAACCAAGCATCTTTGCAATATTGATGTGCAATTTTGACATGAAACAAGAGAAAAGTTTACAATTGCTCTGAGACCAATAATATCTGGGGTTTTCATCTATAAAAATTAAATTAAATGAAATCCCAAAATTTTGTATGGCAACACCAATAAGGATTTGCCCGATTCAGTTTATTTTTAAAATTTTATTTACTATTTTCGACGCGCTCTCAGGCAGTAAGTGTCCAAATACATAGTGAAAAACCAAACTTTGGTATGCCAACACCAGGAAGCGGTTGACCGATTTGCTCCATTTTTGAATTTTTTTTTTATATTACTATGGAAACACCATGTACCAAATTTTAACTCTCTACATAAATCTCAGGCAGTGCCGATGTATACAGGGTGTTTCTTCTATGTTGGTCAGTAGAGCAGGAGGTGCTAATACTAGTACACTTAGGCAAACAAAACATTGTATGGCTGGGGAAGGAGGGGGCCATAACAACCGTTCCGGAGTTACAAGGTGATTAAGAAAAAAAAGCTAGTTTTTCACAAAACACCCTGTATCTTAAAAAGTACAGGGCGTACGGGTAAGAGCTCATTGTATGCAGAACTTCATAGCCTTTCCAACAACTGGTCAACCAGCTCCGTACATCTCTCCGCTCAGGAGTTATTTTGGTCTAAAGTAAAAATTTCCGAATCCTTTTTTAACGGCTACAGGGATAGGGTGTTATGTCAAATTAAAGAGGAGATCTCTACAGTTTACAGTTTAAAAAAAAAAAAACTAGAGTTGAAAGTAGTGGTTGAACAGCTGTTGGAAAGACCATGAAGTTCTTCATACAATGAGCTGTTATCGGTGAACTTTTTACCATACAGGGTGTTTTGTGAAAAACTACTTTTTTTTCTTAATCACTCTGTTACTCCGAAACGGTTGATATGCCCCCCACCCCCTGCCGTACAATTTTTTGTTTATCTAGGTGAGTACTATCACCTCGTGCTCTACTAACCAGCATGGAGGAAACACCCTGTATAGTGAAAAACGAAATTTTTCTATGACAAACCCACGGTTGAGCTACCCGATTTGTCCAATTTTCGAACTTAAATTTACATTTTTTTTTAAAAGCCATTGTTCACAATTTTAGCTCTCTAAGAACACGCGTTTGTAAATTATCGTTAGGACGAACAGACAGACGAACATTCAAAAATCAAAATAACTTTTAATATTATGCTTGGATGTCCAATCCATTTGGGTCTGTCATCATTATTTCTATGTGTTACAAACGATACAATAATAAGGGTAGGTACATTCAGGGTGATTTTAAATTGGTGGTCTGTTAAATTAAACAGAACACAGGTGGAAGTGTTAGAAACAAAAAATTGCCAGAGTGCCGCTATTAATAGAACGTCATCAAAATCAAAAACGTTTGAAAAAAAAGTTTTTTCTTTTATTTCCACAATATTCCCGGCAAAATACCTTTAAATTGTTACATTTTTGGCAAGATTTGGAAACATCAGAATATTATCTTTTATTTGATCGTTCCCATGTACCTACCTACATGCAACCGTTTTTGGGATAAACCTGTTTCCATGATGCGCGCTGTCTACTGTGCAAAGAGGAAGATGAAACATCGAAACATGTTATATGTTAGGGTCCAGCTCTTACAGCTTCCGATGTGGCTTATAAGTGTATTTTGGCAAGAGCAACGGCGCAACCGCAACCGCAGCAAGCCGCTCCTAGTGTGTCACCCATTTAAGGTTGCAAATTACTGTAGAAGCACTTATCTCTCCAAAAGAGGTCTGCAATATAACCTCAAAGTCAATAATCGAGCTCGTTAGAAGACTAAATTTTGCGTAATCACTTTAGGAGAAGGTACAATAGATCAACTCTGGTTGCGGTTCCAGTATGGTCGTAGAGGAGTAGGCGTACCCCTACTCTTAACTTAACATAAATTGACTTTAGTAGGAAAAAAATAAAAACGAAGATCGAATGCTTGCATACATTTTAGAAAAATCTTAAAACTTACAAGCCGTCCACGAAAGACCAGAGAAATTAATATATTTTCATGATTTAATTATGAGTTTCAGTTTAGCTCACATTTTAGAGACTTGAAAAATTCCCAACATATCTGAATGCGCTCGAATAATTTGTACGGACACAATATCCATTTATCGTATTTTAAAAAAGAAATTTCTTCAGAAAAGGTGCGTTTCGTATCAGTGAGAGCCACTCATCAGTATGGATTGGTTCCTGCCTGCCGTAGACGCAAAAAAAAACCAAGTTGACCCCACATATGAGCTAAGAAACATTTTTAAGTGCGAATCACAATATGAAGCGAAATACTAATTTTTTATTAATATTATTAATGTTATAAATAGACAGTCAGGGCCGGAAAGTCAGTCTCTAAGCACTACAACTTAATAGGCAATTCTATTGTTCTATGCCCCTACCTAGCCACTGGAGTTTTTGGCATTCAAGCTCTACGCATTCACAGAGTAAGTGACCTCTTCTTCGTATTCCTTAATCCATGAAGCCTCGGTCATTGTATCTGGCAAGGCTTATCGATTTTGAGCATTATTTCTCCTTCTAGGTTGCCTTTGTAAGATCGCAGAAGAGTTCGAATCCGGTTAATAGAGATTCCGCTCCTTTCCTGATTATGTAGTCAACGGTCTGATTACTTTCCCGTCTCTCGTGTCCCGGTACCCATATATTATTATTATCATCTGATAGAAAATCCAGGACATCCCTATAGCTCTAAACCAGCTTTGAATTGAAGGTATTGGACTTTAATGCTTTTATCGCGGCCAAGAATTTTCTTGAATGCCAAAATTCTCTATAAATTTATTTCAAATTGACACTCTGTGCGTTTACAGTAAGAATTCAAAAAGGATATGAACCTACAAATAATAAAAAGAAAAATGTTTAATGTAATTTCATTTGAAAAATCACAACTGTTACTTCTGATAAATGTAAATCCCACAACAACTACTACTTTACCTTCCTTTTACCATTACACAATTAAAATCGAGTTGTAGGAGTCCACCGTCAATTTGCAGCCGAGGTTGATTTACTCCGAAAAAGTTATTTTCCTTTCTACTTTGTGTTTTTAATTTATTCATTTTCATTGTAATTAAGGTTTTTAATTTGCTTTTTTGCTCCAGTTTTATTTAAGTAATGTTTTTGTAATTTTGCAACGGCCATTGTCTATGGACGGATAAAATTAAAAAAAAAACACACAACAGTCATTGAGTGCCCGACAACGATAATGAACTTTTCGAATTTAAAATAATTTCGATTGGGCAGTTCGCCAAAGGTTTCCTTGTAAGCGGTTGAATTGGTTAACAATAAATGTATACAACTGACACCACGATGGGGTTACTAAATAGTTTCTGAACGTTTTAATTAAAAAGTGTTTTTTTATGCGTTATTCATTAAAAAAAAAAAACGTAAAGTGGGATTATCGTATTTCAATTGTTTTATAGACTGCCTAGCCTCTTCATACCAAAAATCTTATTGAATCAAATTTATTTTAATTTGTTAATTCAACGCTACCTCCCGGACTATATCGCCAGCTCTCCATCCCTTTACAATGTGATTAGTTTTCGTGATTATCAAAGGATAAACCTCGAACTTTTATATATATGAGGAGTGTAGGTCTTCTGATTAGAACATCAGTCTTGAGCATGAAACTGGTATCGCACAGAACAGTAATCAGCCCTCCTTGCTTTCTACGCTCGATCTGCAAGTCAATGTCCTTAATACTAAAATTCTGTATATGCTTGACAAGTATGTTCCACTTCAATCAAGAAGACTTGTTGCAAGTCGTTGCCCGTGATTCTCCGCCGCAATAAGAAATCTAATTATTGAGCGCGATTTCCTGCATCACTGGTACAAGATTACCAAAACGCAGAGCAGCTTACTGGCATTCAAGTGGATTCGTAATCTGGTTAATAGGAAAATTCGAGATGCTAAGCGAGCATTTTATGCTAATAAACAGGACGCTATATTGCCTCTGAAGAAGCTATAGCGTACACTTCGCAGTCTTGGTGTAACCAGCAATAAAAATGTGGACTGCGAGCTTATTCCTGATGACCTTAATACATACTTTGTATCGCATAATAATAACGTAATTTTACCACCAATTCCATTCGCTCTGAGGCTATAGGTCCGGATAACTTACCACCCCGCTTTGTTAAACTACTGTTACCTTTTATAATTAAACCTATACTACAAATTATTACCGCCTGTTTAATATTCACTGACTTTCCCACACTTTGGAAGGCAGCTGCGGTAGTTCCCATTGCTAAACATTCCTCTGTAAAGGAGCCAGGTGACTTCAGACCTCTTAGCATATTATGCTTCTTAGCAAAGGTGCTGGAAAAAATCATATCTAAACAAATTCAACAGTATCTATTCCAAAAAACCCTGGCAGTCACACAGCTGTGAGACAGCGCGGTTGAAAATACGACTGATAGCTCTTCACATTGATCATCTTATGTTCTTAGTTCTGCTAGATTTCACCAAAGCCTTCGACACCGTGGACCATTCCAAAACCCTTGCGAACTTTTTGACTTTAGTTCCCCTACTTCCAAACTTATTAATAGTTTCTTGAAAAATCGGTGCCAGCGGGTCAAGGTCCCTAATCTCGTCTCCTCCAGTATCAACGTGACATGCGGTATCCCTCAAGAATCTATATTGGGTCCTCTCATGTTTAGTTTGTTCATCAACGATCTTCTAACTGTGGTTTCACAATGCAAAGTTCATATGTATGCTGATGATATCCAACTATATCTTATCTTGTGCCATCGGCTTGGTTGATGATTGCGTTAGTATACTGAATGAGGATTTGGAACGAATTCGCGACTGGTCTGTCGTCAATGGCCTCTCATTGAATCTCACTAAGTCAGTGGCCATGCGATTTGTAGTATACACATTACGTACGTATATACAAACGTACATACATAGCATGAATAATAATAATGCACAATGCTTAATGACATGATATGAGCACATCATTGTACGCACATATATTATTGTGCAAGCGCCATATCATGCTTGTAAGCAAATATATCTCATATTGCAAAACAATACAAAACAAAACAGAAATACAATTTACTTCCGATTTATCAAAAGAAATTACAATCTTAAGAATCAGCAATTTGATACCATTTACAAGTAAGTCAAGTAGGTGACAAAAATGTGTGTCATAACAATTGATGTAAATTATTATTGTGAAAGGTCATTCAATAAGTAAGAAAGCAATGAATTTGCTTATTGGACAATTCATTTCTTGAAATTGCCATTTCTTGCTTATGGAATGATTTTCCATAAGAATCTATGTAAAACAATTATATAAAAGACGAAGAAAAGAATAAAGAACTCAGACTTGATTATTACTGCATTGAAGTATATTCATTTCTCGTAATTCGGCTTCATAGCCTACTGATCACAAAGCGGCACTCTTCAGCCTGATCAACCGACCTAAGCAGAGGCAGTAAAGCGGCATATAGCCTTGCCTTGCTTACCTTTAAAGCTTGAAGACTATAAAGCGGCAAATTAAGCCTAGTCTTGAGCTTAAAGATACAAATAAACAAAACAAAATATTACAGATTATACAGATACACCTTCGACCCCCCACACCTACCACTTATTCTCCTGGAAGTTTCTCCTATTTCCTTTGTATGTCGAGTAAAAAATTTAGGTTTATTCTTGAATTCCAGTATGACTTGTTGTGACCATGTCAAGGCGATCACTGGCAAAGTGTATGAAACACTCAGACAGCTGTGGTTGTACGCCAATATTCTTTCGACCACTATGCGCATAAATCTGGTTTCAATGATTGTACTAGTTTTTCTTTTGGCTTGCGCAGATTTGACCACATAACTCCATTTAGGAATAAAATCATTGATTGCTCTCTGGACGTTTACTTATTGAGCACTCCATAAAATATTGCACACTGGCGTATCCTCATACCTGTTTGGTTTCATTAATTTTATGCACAGTGAAAGACATTTGAATCTGGTCTTACCTCGCTTTAAACACTTATTACTTGATGATTCTTACTTTGTCCACGTAACTCGCGTTTGGAATGCACTTTCACCTACGATTCAGCGTACACGATCGGTGGCTTGCTGCAATCATTTGATCAATGTTTCTCTGCGTCCTAGTTAACGGTTCCGGGATATTTTCTTTTCTTGTTTAGCCTTAGTTTTTGAATAACTTCGAATTATTTTTTGTTTTTGAACTTTCTTCTTAGTATCTTCTGTATGCTTTTCTTTCCTATTCTTTTTATTGTAATTTTATTTTTATACTAATTTTTATTCTTCATTGTAGTTCTCACTAGCGCCCCTCTAACACTCTTCTTGTTTGAAATCGAACTATATTTTTTGTATTGCTTAACGTACTAAAGTAAAGACTTTTGTCTTATTGTACTATTCTGAAATAAATATTATTATTATTATTATTACTCGCCGAGACCTTTAATTTGAAATGCCACATGCTGTATTGTAATCATCCCCACCCCCGCCGGCGGTTCCTTCACCCACCCGAAAGGTATGCAGCCAAAAATTTTCTTCCGTGAATTGTAGTTGGTGATGAGGTGGGGTGAGTAGTGAAACACGTTTTCCGATCAGACATAACACTACCAAGTTAGAGGCGATTTAAAGTCCGAAAAATCTAGTACCTCCTCGGTTCGAATAAAAAAGAGCGAAATATGAGTATGGGGATGGCTATAACTAGCTACTAAAGCATCCGAGTATATAGGAGTGTGGGTACTCAAACTTATTCTCATGACCTAAGGAATTCGATTCTGTACTAGAGTTTCTAAAATGTACTAGATCAAACTTTGATCCCTAGGCTTCCCCCGCTTAATCGAAATAAATATCATAATGCATCATTTTAGACGTCTCTCATGTCTGAAGGTGTCGAACCTAAATTGTGCATTCCCCTTTCACCGTTTCACCCAGCAATGGTTAACCGATGATTCATGGTTTGTTTTAGCTGATTTGTTGGAGATTATAGCAATAGTACTAAATAGAAAAAAAGTCCAATTAATAATAATTTCTTTACATTTATATGGATAAGGCCTGTAACGCCGGGTGTATTGTGAATGCAATGGGTAGTCACGAGTCGTTCAGGGCAAGGTTCCACGACGTTGAAATAATACTTAGAATATTATTAATTCACTTCAATAGTCATTTATTTACTTGACTACTATGATACACAGTTTTCACATCTACCTCTAATGTTATTATATTATTTAAATGTATTTCTTTTCCACTTAGTTCTATCTTCTAGTTTATTAACACTGTTACACTTGTTTCAATTTTTCTAGTCTGTTTATTCCTACGGTAGGTAGGCACTTATACTTCTAACACTCAGATGTTTGAATATGAAGAGATACTCACTATACGGTTGAGTGGTGCGTGCGAATATTTCCACTACGGCCAATACGGATAACGTACGGATGCTGTAGTTTCAATCGGCACGGAACGACGCGGTGGAGTGATTCGTGCGAATATTATCACTACGACCTATATGGATGTCGTACGGATGCTGTAGTTCTAATCAGCACGGAGAGAAGTGGTTGACTGGTTCGTGCGAATATTATCACTACGGCCTGTACGGATAACGTACGGATGCTGTAGTTCTAATCAGCACGGGAAGACTAGAGAACGATGTGTCCAGTCGAGATGCTGGGAGGCAACTGGCTGCTGGTCTGGTGCGGGTCCTATTCATATACTTTCCTCTATCCGACTGGCGGCTGTGATTGGTCTACTGGTCTGTACTTTACTGGCGGAAAATAATCTGGTCTCTGGTGATCTGCACTAGGTGACTCTCGGTTGATAACTAAAAATATCTGATCTGGCGGCTCCCTTTATATAGGCGCAGATCACTATGGTGTCGGGTGATCTGCCCACCGAGAAGCGCAGTCATCTACTGATTTTCTGTGAAGAGCTTATCAGTAGGTGTTCACGTAAACTGAATGTGTTTGAATAAATGGGTGGTCATGTGACTTCGTTACAGGCCTTACTACCCTCTTTCAATCCGGAAGGGTTTAGAGCAGGGGTGGGGAACCTGCGGCCTTTTGAAATATTCTTTGCGGCCTTTTCACATAGTTTGTATTTTATTACAAATTACAATTGAAATTCTTTTTGTAAAAATTTTTGAAATAATTATTAATACTAATAATATTTTTCAAATATTTTTTCGGTTACTTTTCTATAAGATAAACACAGTAGGCCTCGTTTTGCGGGAAAACACAGTTGCAGAGCAACTGCAAATGATTTAGTTTAATTTCGTAATCGGTTGGAGTTATTATTATTTATAGTTTAAAATATTGCATTAACCGTGTATTTTACCATCAACTAAGTACATTTAATTAATTTGTGATAATTATATCTAATTATATTTCTTTTTATTAACAACATATGTATGAATATTACTTTTTATTTTAAGTTATCAACTTATAAACCATGTCAAAAAAACTTAAAAGAAAACTGAATGCGGAAAACAGATCCTTTAATGAAGAATGGGAGATCCAATATTATCTCATTTCTATAAAAGATAAAATGTTTTGTTTACTATGCAATTCTGTACTAACAACATTTAAAAAATACAATGAAAATCAGCATTATTTAATCTCACAAAGACCACAAATATGTCCAACTAGAAGGAAAATCTGCACTTCAAAACAATGAAAAAAGAAAGGCAGGATTAAACACAAGCTTTTAGTGCTTTCAGAAAGCAAGGAACTGCTGCAACTGATGTTACGTTCAAAATAGCGTGTATACTTGGAAAAAGAGGAAAACCATTTAGTGATATGGAAATGATAAAGGAGTGCATTGTTGAAGCAGTAAGATGCTTAGATCCTGACAAAGTTGATAAATATATACAACTAGCTCTTTCAAGACGGACCATAACTGATCGACAACACAAATTAGCTTATGATGTGACAGAATAGCTTCGCACAATAATTCAAAATAAGGAGGTATATTTTTCAATAGCGCTGTATGAATCCACTGATAAAACTGACTCGGCTCAAATATTATATTTTATTCGTGCTATAACTGAAGATTTTCAGTGTTATGAGGAACTACTGGCTTTGGACACACTTCCCGGAAGAACTCGCGGAATTGATATCCATGATAATTTTAAAGAAAAATGACGTGAAGCAGGACTAAATCTTGATAATCTGGTGAGTGTATGCACTGATGGTTAACCTTCCATGAAAGGGAAAAGAGAAGGTTTCGTTTCATTATTAAAAAAATGACAATGCAAATTTAAAATCATTAATCTCATTTCATTGCATATTGCACCAACAAAATCTTTGTGCCAAGTCCACTTCTTTAAGCAATACTCTAGAAAAAATTATTGTTATTGTCATTTTCATCAGAGCAAATGTAACACAACATCGCCAATTTCGAAACTTTCTTATGTCCGATGATGATACGTACAGTGTAGATTTGCCGTATCATTGCAAAGTTCGATGGTTATCAAGAGGACATGTCTTAGTGAAAGTTTTATCATTGCGAGAACAAATTATAAGATTTTATGAGGAACAAAAACAACAATGCGAATTACTAGATGAAAATTTTTCCAGAAATACTGCATTTTTGTGTGATATTATGGTAAAGCAGAATGATTTAAATATTTCTTTGCAAGGCAAAACAAAACATATTTATGATATGTGGCAAAAAATTCAGTCTTTTTGAAAAAAAGTTATTATTTTTCAAAACTATTTTCTCTCGATCGGAAATTCCTGAAGAGCATTTTCCGCATTTAGCAAAAGTATTAAATGAATAGAAATCTGGATGTGTAACATCTCAAGAATATATTGCTGTTTTGGACTCATTAATTGAAGAATATACTGAACGGTTTTCTGACTTTGAAGAACATAGTATCACAATGAAATTAGCATTTGAACCACATCTAGTTGATATCGCAAAGGCGCTTAGCGAACTACAGATGGAATTGTTTGAGTTATGTGAAGATAATATTATAAAATCCCTTTTTGATGCAAAGAAAGATCCTATTGAAATATGGAAAAATGCAACTGAATACCCACGTTTACGTCAACATGCTCGTCGACTGCTTTCTTGCTTTGGAACTACACAGTAAAAAATAATTCCCTAAAGTGAGTGGCAACAATTTGTGCCACACAGGTTAGGCATTTGACGATAAGATTTGGGAAAGCTGCACCTTGGAAAACTGAGATTAGGTTATTATCCCTAAAATGTAGGTAGGTTTTTCTCCCTCAAATGTAGGAAATTTTTCTTTTTCCCCCCTAAAATTAGGCAATATTCCCTAAAATTTAGGGAATTTTCCTATTTTTTTTATGTTTTTCCTTATATTTTAGGGAATATTTCCTAAAATGTGGGGAGCATTCCCTAAAATATAGGGAATTTTAAATTGTTGTTTTGTTTTTTTCCCCTAAAATGTAGGGACTACTCCCTAAAATTTAGAGAATATTCCCTAAAATGTAGGGAATAGGTGATGGCACCGCACCACTCTCCACCATAGGTGAAGGTGATAGAAGACCACCCCTTTTAAAAAACATAAGAATGAGCTGAATAGATCATTTCTTATGGTCCATACTATTCAGTAGTATGGGAGTTATATTGGTGCACTATGCACGCTTAAACAAAATATTGCAAAGCAATATATGACTTCTTTTCGAAAACAATGTATGAATTATATAAAAGAAAATATGTTTCCATTAAAAATGCAGCATAATACCTAATTTATTGAATGTTCTCTTCCTCATATCCAAAGGAGCTAACATTTCGGGAATTTTACGTACTTTATAGGTTTTCTAGTGCCAAATACCCAAATTCATTGAATGTTCCATTGTTTTGCGGAAATTAAATTGATTTTCCCTTTCTATCAGAGAAAATACATTTATTTTTAGGGAATAACCTAATATTTTTGCAGTGTACTTACTGTTGCGAATCAACGTGTTACTAAGCTCGAACCCAATATCCAATAACTTTCCAATAAAAAACAGGCACAAAAGTCGCATTAAATTGGTTATCTTGGTCTTAGTTTATTTTATTTTAATATCATATCAGTTTTTAAAAGTGGTAATATCATAACTTTATTTTGTTTTGCGGAATATACATGTATTTTTGAACTGAATAAAGAGTGAATTACAATAAAATTGCATTTAAAAAAAATTATTTTTATTTTTTGTACTAGTACTAGAATAAGCTGGTAATATATTTTACGGAAAAGAATAAGATTATATGTATGCGACCTGCTTACTATTTTCGAAATTTAAATTGGCCTTCCATGGTGAAAAGGTTCCCCATCCCTGGTTTAGAGTATTGAATTTATTTCCAATATTATTTGTTGATCACAAATTTTAATGCTGTTGAAAAACAAAAAATATTATAATGTGTAGGCCCAAGCTCGATGGGAGCAATTTGTTTTTTAAATTTTTTTGTTTATACTTTCTTGGCCACGATTAATTTTTTACTTTCGGGGAAGAGACATTAAATTAGTCGTACTTAAGCCATAAAATATAAAAATATAGTGCACAATATTGTGACAATATTATTTAACCTGTTTTCAGTAGAAGTGGTCCCAACTTTTAATAAATTTGGATTATCCATGGATTTTTTTGCAAAAACACTAGAGCATTAAATTCAGGGAAGTGGCATTGAATTAGACCTAATTGAGTCCTAAATTTCGACTTATTCAAGACTTTGCTACTAGGGTTTCCAATTATCCGACATTAATGATATCCGGATATCGAATACTGAGAATTGGAATTATCCGGACAATCCGGATGGATATCCGGATAACAAAAAAGGAAATAAATATAATAGCTTGAATCCCATATTTTAATTATGTAAAGTTCAAGCGAGTTGTAATTTTTGTCTTAGCCAGGGCTGCAATTGGAAATATGCGTTCTGTGGCAGTAGATGTTGGCTTTATTGCAAGAAGTACATTAAATAATATATTTAAATTATCTACCCTTGTTCTTGTGCTTATTAAAATCATGAAATCTCTTTTCAGCAATGTAGTAAATGTGTTGCTCTGCTCTTCAACATGGGTATGCAATTGAAGAAATTGCCACTTCCAGTTGTCGTTGCAGGGAATTTTTAAACAAAATTGTAGTGTTTTGTTGACTTTGAAACTTACTTTCATTTGCGATTTCTGCAGCTATTTCCTTGATGTCGTCGTGGTGGGCTCTGTCATAAGCAGATACATTGATTCTTCGAAAAATTTCTACTGCCAATGTAATGAGAGCACCGTTTGAAGTGTAATCAAAATATTTATGGAATGTGGTATATTGCCTGCTTCTAAGAAGATTATTAATGTTATAAGTATTTTATCTCGACATTCATCCATTCGTTTTTTAATCTGTTTCGATAGGTTTTTACTTAAGTTCGTTCAAAACTCGTCTAATCTTTCAGAAACATTTAACAATTCTTTTGAGCTTGCTACATGAGTATTATACTCTGAAATGTTAAATGGTTAAAAATTGAATATTACATCGTTGACTTGTCGCTCTCCCCTGGTCAACAGCTCGAAGCATCGTCGAGCCATCGTCGATTTTATATACATAATCACGCCATGTTGATAACACGGAAAACGCGTACACCGGAATCTGGAGATATCTATTTACTCCATAATCAATACATATCTACATTTTTATGTGATTGGCTCAATATTTTATTTAGAAATATATTTAAATTTTAACCACACTGTTATCATTTAATTTTAAAATTTAAATAGCAAAAAACTAATAGTACGTAGCACAGTGAATTTCGAGCAATTTCAAAAAATTTCAGTGCTTAGTAGGTTCTATTTTATTTAAATTTTGGATAAAAAAAAACATCCATAAGACAACTTATGTGTTTATTCCACTGACATGTATATAAATGGACTGCTCGTTGAACCAAAAATGCATGAAAGCAAATTGCAGCACTTTCATGTACCTGTCTCTTCCCGTGAGAGCATATTTCCCACTGAACTGTAACGATTCAGCGGTACTTCCAACCAAAACAGCCTTGTAAAAACCACTTCTTTTGCCTTATAATTAGTATATATATATATTAGTATATAAGTAAATTCCCAAATAAATTTAAATATAGCGCCAGCAAGAGCATACTTTCTAAAATCATGTCAGAGGTTTATTCAAAGTAACCTTAACGAATAAATATTTTTTTGAACGACAATTTCAACGCTTACTATATGTTTTGTTTTGTTTTATTTAAGGGGAGGTTACCGTCGAGAGGCATGAAAAATGCATGAACTTTGAACATGTTTTTTACATAAAATAAATACTTTTGGAAATGGGTTTTAACGTATTTTATTCTTCTATCAATGGAAAGTAAATTTCAATCTTATTTATAAAAAACACAAATCCCAAATGCCGGCTCCAGCACCAATCAAACAAAACCGTGCAGCGTGTGTTTTGGTGTGCGCGTGGCGCTCCACAGCTCTGCCAATTCATTCGAAACAAATGGGGTTGAAAATTATTAAACTGGATAAAATTTGGGGGGTTTTACTGGTTGTCAAAACAACCTCTAAATAACAAAATGCTATCCGTTTGAAAAAAAATTGTTGCTCTGTTTTTTTTCTTCAACGAAAAAACTATTTCTAAATAAATTTTTGACAAAAACCGCTTCCTAATGGCCCCGAAAATTGAATTCCCTTTAAATTGCGCAAAGATTCATGTGAATCGGTTCATCCGTTGAAGCTGTAGACCGTCCCGCGCGCTGAAAAATATTGTTCCGAGAAAAACGTATTTGAAGCTTAAGTTATAAAAAAAATCTTTGACAGCTTACTCGAACTATTCTAACACCATACAGAGGCCCTTCTTCCTCCAAGAGCTGATTATGCTCAATCTGAAGGTTAACGGTTTCCCGAAATTTATGAGGGTACCTCAGGTAGCAAGAAAAGGCTCCCCAGTAAGCACGCTCCGAACACCTCAGCTACCTGTTTTCTAGTCGGCGGTTCCGCTATCAACAGGCTGTGAATTCTAAAATACTTTAGATATGAAAATATTCTTTTACGCACGTGTTTTAAGCACTTTAGGGATGATAATAATGTAAAAAAAAAGCGAAGTTTTCATCGTCATGAACGATAACCTCTCCTGAAAATTAAAACTATAAAACTGCCACTAAAGAAAGTAATTGTTTAATAAATATATATTACTTTAAAAATAGTTAAAAAAATTGTAGAAAGAAAACGGTATTTTGCTGAAAAAGTATGCAAAAAAATATCCGGATTATCGGATAATTACCGAAAAATATCCGGATTAACGAATAGTCAAAATTGGTCGGATAATCCGGATAATTTGAATTCAGGATATCCGGATTGGATCTCTATTTGCTACCATAAAATAGCAGTCCCAACTTAATTGACTACTTTCAGGCGTGTTCTTGTAAAGTTTTTGACATTAAAAGCTTTGTTGTTTTTTCTTCTTGTAATGACCCACCCGTACCCGCACCGGAGATAATATCTTTTGTTATCGTATTTATTCAAATTTGGATTTTCTTAATTCTTCTCATTTGCTATATAATTATTTCGTTTTTATTTTGTTTTTTATTTTAATTTGGTGTTTTTCAATTTTTTGTGGTTGTACTTTTAAAATTTTATTTAGTTTAGATATTAATTATTTTCTCTCGTATTATTGTATTCCACTCATATTGGTGATAAGGAAAAGATTTGTAATTCTTGTAGTATCTAGCTAAATACACAAATACTCAATTCCATTCTAAAAATTGTTTCGTAAACACAAACGGAAAAAAATTTCTTTCCATTCCGGTATTTTTTTTTTTTTTACATAAATTTCAATTATGATATTTCCCATATTTTCGATTTAAATTTTTAATAAGAAATTTAATTTCGATGTAAAAATCCACCACTGTTTTTTTTTCCATGATGTAATTGATTCCATAGTGAGGCTACCACATGTATTTTCATAGAATTCAGTTTTAAAATTGAAAAAATGCATGGAAATTTCTCCCTGAAAAGCATCCTTAACACTTTTCTGTACGAGATGTTCATAGTGAATGATGAAGCTAAAGGACAACTCCATTTTATTTATTTCATTCACACTTTTAAGCATTATCCGAGTGCATTAATTATGTATTTAATAAATTTCATAGTGGCGTTAAAATTACAAGCATGGCTTTGTATACGTTGTAAAGTTATTAAAATGCCCGTAATTAGCTCAATTAAGTAGCGTGTATTTTTTCTTTGCATAAAATAATGAAAACGAAAAACGAAAAAATTCATGATTCATAGTAAAATGCTTTCATGCTACGTTCCTTTTTAATTCATTGCTTTTTAGTGGCAAATTTCCTGGGTTACTGTGTTCTCTATTTAAATTGTCGGATTGAAATTATTTTAAGCATATAATCACAAAGTAGGTGTTTTGTTTAAATGTTTCAGACTATTAAAAGTGATGCAATCTATTTTAATTTTGTAACTCTTTCTTAGACCGTGTTTTAAAGACCCCAATAAATAAAAATGCAAGGGATAAAAAGCCACTAAACGGAACCTCTTCGTTATATTAATCATGCTGTTATGTGCGTGGCCTTAGGTTTGCTCTTACAAATTCACAAATAATTAACAAATCAACTCTGTATAGTTAACGCTAGTAGTTTACTTCTAATTATCGCATGCCAAATAGTTTGCTTCGTTCACTTTACTGTCTGAAATAAGACTCAGCCTCCTGGATGTGAGTAGCGACGTATTTATACACTACAAATAATCCTAGAAATTTCCCATAAATTTTATTCTCCGAACCCAAAGATTACTAATACTGGGGATACACATATGGTATTGATACCATGTCATTGATACCATCTCAAAGCTATACCACATAGTATAGCCGACCCTTGACACACGTTTGTTCGTAGTATAGTTTGACAATCGCGCTCTCACTGGAAAGTAAAAGATTTTCTTTAAAATGTCACAAAATTATTTAATTTCAGCTTATATGAAAAATTTATTTTTAATAAATTTTCTGGAGAGATCAGGACGAGCAGTGCTTTACAGAAAATTGTACATTTTAAATAATGTATGCAGAGTCAATAGGAGGGTGTGGACAAAGGTAATCCCTAGTTTTGAACTATAATATACTGATAATATTGTGCTAGATTTTTTATATCCGTAGGTTCAAAATTTTCAATATTGGGATAAGATGTGCCGAAGATGTATGAAGAGGATTTCACGAACACTTTTCGAGTGGACAGAGCAACATTCCAATTTTTGGTTGATAATTTGAAAAATATGGAAAGAATGGATACAACATGGCGCAAGCCTATTTGGTGTTGGCAGAACTACCGGTGGAGAAGTATTATTGGAATGTTGTACAGAATTGTATAATATATTCCAAAAAGTATTTTTGAATACATATCCTCCAACACAAGAAAAAATTAATGAAATCGTTCATGGATTTGAACTGCTTGGCTATCCACATTGTTCCGGAGCTATCGATGGCTGTCATATAGAAGTAAGTCTACCTAAAGATGAAGCTGTGGATTACTATAACTACAAAGGATGGTACTCTACGATTTTATTTGCAGCAGTAGATTATAGGTACCGTTTTAAATATATAAATGTAGGAAGTCAGATGTAATGACTCGACAATTTTTGAAAACTCCCTCCTGAAAATACAACACGAAAAAAGTTCCATTTTTGTAAAAAAAAAAAAAAATTGAAGGTGTGAACGTTCCGGTATTACAACTGGGTGATTCAGCGTTTAAGCTATCAAAATCTGTGATGAAGCCATTTCCATTTTCTGTATGTCGAGACATAAAAATGAACAGAAATTTAATTATTAACTCAGTAAAGATCGGCGAGTAGTGGAAAATGCCTTTGGCCACTCAAAGGCTGGTTTCAGACACGTTGGGAAAGTATTAGAAGTTCACATTGACAACGCACCAATAATAATAATTAAAGCATGTTGTGTCCTTCATAATATATGCAATAAAAAAATGACAATATTAACAAAACATGGTTAAATTAGAGAAGCGCAATCAGCCTCACTTCACAACAATAGCTGGGCACACAGACGTCGGAAATATTATAAGAAATGCACTTAAGAAATACTTTGGTAAGCCTTTATTAGATTCTCACGTATTATTTATTTTTTGTTTGATGTGAAAAATTCTAATACTTTTTTTTGCAAATTAATGTTTTCCCGGAAAAGTTCATTTCTTTTTTCTTCATTTTTTTTTTTTTTTGACTGACCGACGAAATCCTTGAAGCACTCTGCTTCCTTCTTTGCCACTTCTAGTAAAGCCTAATTAATTGTGTCCCTCCCTTTTCTTCTATTTTTAAGACGTGTTGATTTTGATGGACCAGCTGCCGGAGATGGTCCTGCCGCCGAAGTTTTTTCACCTGAAAATGATGGCAAAATCTGATGATGACACTGGGGTAGAGCATTGTGCCCATGACTCGGTCGTGGAAGATTCACAATAATCGAAATCGAGTACATATCTATACTCAGCGATAGCAAGCTTGTCTTTGAATTTTCTTTGTCTATTCAATAAAAATAATAATAAAATAATAATAAAATGCTGCTTCTTCAACCTTCAATTATATACCTATTACAAATTCATCCAGTCTGTTTGCCTTGAACTCACCAATAAATTCTGCAATCTCATCGTAAAATTCCCATTCAGATGGAGACCCTCCAGACTTGCCAGTCATTTCTTTTTCTTTTCTAATTAAACAAATGTCATTAAGGTTTTAATTGCTACTTACCGATATCGCTTTGTCGAATTATTTATTCTTCTTCGAACTTCTTCCATAGACAGAACAATGACATAATTGTCCTGCAGCTCAGTTCCCATTTCCTTTAGAATATGGCTATTTTTCCATTGCCCGTGCAATTCGACAATTTTGTGTCGCCAAATTTCTATAAATTTTACCGTTTCGCTGTTTGATAAAATGTTCCTATTTTTGTTTTTCCTTGCACTCTCCATTTTAAATACATATGAAAACATCTTGTCAAACAAATGTCACATTTTGTTGTAACTTTTTCCCACTATGTAATAATGGCAGTAATATCAATAGAAAACTATCTCTGCTAGGTTTGAATATTAGGATATCAGCAAAAATTGTTGTGTTTCAGTACTAGGTACGTTCACGGTATACCAAGTAATTCAGCTGGTATCCAGCTAGTATATGTAGACACACATCTAGTATTGCACATAGTTTTCGAATACAATGGCATCAATACCACATGTGTGTCTGTGGTATAAGATGTGACTAACCTAAAGTTGCTTCCATTTCCAACAGATGTCGCTTGTGTCACTTTGTTGCGCGTAACAAATTTATTCCTTAACTTGGTCGGAAAAATGTTCAGGAGCTCCATCATGCGTGCAAGGTGACCCGGAGAAATATGCTCCAATATACAGGGTGTCCCAGACTAATATATTGTCAATATTTTGCGAAATGATTTCTCTCGTCCAGACAAGCAAAAAATTGTATGGCAGGTAGCCCTTCCCCACTCCAGAGTTTTGACGCTTCAAATTCAAAGTCTCGTTTTTTTTTAATTTTTTGTTGTTGTTTTTTTAATATCCCCACTAACATTCACTTTTCGTACAAAATTACGAAGTACCAAAGTCTCCTATTTAATTTGACCTATTACATTTATGTTGTATCTGTGACGTTACGGAGTTATTTGCATTTAAACTATTCAGGTCACAGATAACACGTAATTTTGAACAAATATCGTCTAATTTCGGTATGACCTGAACAGGTTATGAGCCAATAACTCTTTAATGGATAAAGTTCGCACGTGGGGCACAACACAAAATTTGTGATGATGTATTTCGTGATAAAAAAAAATACAGGTAGTATATTCGTTCGTTACCCGTCTCAAGTACCGTATATCCCAGATACGTCTTCTGATCGATATTCGGAGAGAGCAATTCTAGAGGAAGTTTTGTGACTAGCATTAATAAGACCCAGAAATAAAGAGATTAATGTTGATAAGAAAATAAATAAGGCTGTCGTATCCTCCGAAATATACAAACCATGAAGTACGACTTGAATAGAGCGTAGTTGACCCGTTAGCGACCGAAATAATACATTTCTGGCCTTGTCTTACTGCAGGATTTTTTTTATATAAAAGTAGTTTGGATTTCGTTCAAACGCCATAATTTTCATAAACTTGTTCAACATGCTAATTTTTTTTAATCTCCATTAGAAAGAAAACATCCACTAATAATTTCAATAAATTGGTATAGCTTGTGTGTTTTGTCAAAGTAGCATTATATATGGCAAATCTAGCATTCTTGTGTCTTCAGAGGTATTAGCTATTTTTTTTAAAAACATTTGGCATTATTTTTATTTCGAAAAACGCCTGAAAAATGTTTTCTTTATCAAAAGGGTTCAGCAAGGGTTGCAAAGTATTTCTAATACAATACGGTTTAACTCTTACTGCCGTCCACAAAACTAAAACTCTGACTGACTCCAATTTTTGTTTAGTATTAATTCTTGGAATATTTACAAATTCAATTCAAATTATTGTCCATGTTTACAGAGTAAATTTAACTTATTTAAGAGTTTTAGGGGGTAATTTCTTTTCATTACAACTTAATGCCGCATTCACAATGCAGAGTGGATTAGAGTGAGCTTTGAGTTCGTCCAGAGCGAAGCTGTTCAAAATACAGCGCACAGTGAAATTCTAAATTGTTGGCACATCAGGATGCATTCTTTTTTGATGGCACAGTGCGCAGTTATGGCTGAGCAGGAAGAGACAAATGCGGAAACGACAATGTTGAGTTCCTGATATTCATCGTCGCCGAAAAAGCTAAGGAGATGCTTGTAATCTTGTGCGAGAAATGCAGATGGCAGATGCAGAATCTTTTGAGAACTATACCAGAATGACAGAGGAGCAATTCAACAAACTACTTGGTATACTTGGCCCACATTTATGATAAGATAGCCATTATCAGCGAGAGATCGTTTGTTAATAACCTTGAGGTATGTATGTAGTGCTGGTGCAATAAGTCTATTAAAACACAAAATTGCAATTATTCCTTCAAATTGTTGTTTAGATTTTTGGCAACCGGAATAAGCTTTGCTAGTCTGTCTTACGCCTCTCGTATCGGAAAGTCTACGGTGCATAATATAATAAAAGAAACAACAGAAAAAATATGGGAATGCCTTCAGGAAAAGTACATAAAAGAACCCACTAAAGACAAAATGAAGGAAACAGCCCAAAAAATTTATATAGAACTGGTTTTCCAAACTGTGTTGGTGCTATTGATGGCAAGCACCATTGCATGGCGGCACGCTGTACCGGAATTATATAAAAGGTTCTTCAGCTTATAGTGAATTCTTTTCTGAACTTGGAATCACACCCGCACCAGAACAGTGCTGACACCATTCCTGTTCGGAGCTGTCAAATGTGAAATTGGCAATTCCGGTGTGTGTTCGGTTGTGACGGTGCGGTTATTCAATGGTTAGAAAGAACCAAATAATATTACGACGCGGACGCACTATGAAGAACAGTACAGTTACGGAAAATTGGCAATAGTGATAAAAACGTTTCCACATTATCTTCCTCTGAAGTATCCGTCGAGTCTTCATTTAAAATATTTAATGCCAATAATAAATCTTTTTTATTAGGCATATTGTTTAATAATGTTTTTTCCACACACAAAAATAATAAAAATCAAAACAAATTACAATAAACTAGAACAAAAACGATGTAATTAATTTTTTCACAACAATCATAATCAAAACAATAAAACAAACTTCAAACCCCAGTCAACACCCGACACCGGAAAAAATTTGGGAGTAGAAATTTGCAACCAGGGGCAGCACGAAAAATAACAGAGGTAGAAAAGATTGCGTGTTTGGGTTTGCTACTGGTGTGGTATGAAGAAAAGAGTACGAAAATGACAGATTCGGTGGCAGTGCTTACACCGAGTAGCAGAAAAGAATTCACTATAAGTCTTGCTTGCTGCGATTGCCCCCCCCCCCCCCTCAAAATGTATACTCTAAAAATTTCCGCTCTAATTAAATTATAAATTAAAAATATAAAAAAAAAATCTTTTTACAAAAGACTTGCTTCTAAATTCGCACTCAAAATACTTTTGATTTTCTCCGTTCCGTTCGTTAGTACTGTTGACAACAAATTTATGAAAGTTATACTGCCCGGGGTGACACTTTAGCATAAGTATAGAAAGTACTGAAATATTAGAAAATGTCTTAATTTCTCTATATTTAGTGAAGCTTAACAGTCAGTACCGGATCCAATGGTGGGGGAGGGGGGGCTGTCCTGGGGTGTTATAACCTAATGAGAAGTTAAGAAGCTGTAGAACAAAATTGCATAATTTCTGGTGTTTTTACAATGAAACAAGTAATTTCATATACTTTCGTCCTGTGCATTAATGGAGGAAAAGAACTTGGCTATGCACTATTGTAGTGCAACTGAGACAACGAGTTAGAAACAAAAATCGAGAGAACGTAGGATTACCCGAACGACAAAATCATATTAAATCCCTCAAAATCCTTTCAACCTATTCATAATAATGTACATCAGGTCACACTACCTCCATTTTTAAGAAAAAGATAAGTTTCACTTTGGCCCAGATGCTGAAAGCAGATGTAAAATTCCTCTCGAATAAAATTCTCATTTTTTCCGAAAATATCAGAGAATCCAGCAAGAATGTAAACAGAAGCACGTGCTGCTCAATTAGCATAGAAATTACACTAACAAACATTGGCCATGCTATAAAAAAACATTGGCCGATTCTGTCAAATTTTCAGCAAAACCGGTTTTCACAAATTTTATGAGAGCAAAACGTGAAAACACCGCCCCTTCTCATTTATTTACGAAAATGAAACATTTTCCATTCTGTTTCGTTGCATGCAACTTGCGCTTTCACATTTTTTATCTTTATTCATAAAAATTTTAAAGAGAGTTTGATTTTTTTTTTCGATTTTTTTTTTTCTTTCTTTCTTCCTTTTCTTGCCGTGTGCATTTTAAATGTTAAAGACTCGGAAATCTTGCCAGTTTCCTAACTTGTCATTAGGTTAACTTTGGTATGGGTGCAGTTTTATATAGCGTTCTCTTTCTTGGATTAATTAGTGATAAAAAGTGTTTTACCAAAGGCACGAAAGATTTTATTAAAATCACTTTGCAACTTCCTGCCATTGGTTTTTTCAATGTCGGCGCCGACCTAAGGACTATTTATGACACAAAAAATTGTACCCGCATAAAATAGGATATCGAGCAGTAGACCCTGTATAAAATTGAGAGAAGTTTGGTTTGAATAACTCCTGCAGTTTGCACCCTAAACTATTATACAATTCTATTAAAAAATGAGTTTTTGTAAAAAAATTATATTAAAAAATGACACATCATCGACACCGTGCGGAAGCCTTCCTAGTACCTAACTACACTACAGTACTGCGGTGGCTAAACTAAGCGCCTTACGCCGCTGGATGTTTTTGTTTTGCTCAATTTAATTTGTAAGATCCCCCCCCCTCCCTAAAACTCACAAATAAACAGTAGGGGAGTATGGGGTTAACAGCTCATTTCTTTCGTCACTTTCTTCATGATTAAAAGTGTTGCTCTCTCGAACACTGTTTTTATTGAGAAACCCTGTCTTATTTTTAATTATAAGGGTGAAAGGGCCAACCGCTCATATCTATATTTTGTGCATCCATGTTTCCTGTATAAATCACTCGTTCCGTCTTCTTTATTAGATCTAGATCAGATTCTAGAAAATTAACCTTAGTTTATCTAATATAGAGTGGCTCGGTATTTGGCATGGAATCTAGCATTCCTTATTTAAAATAGAGCAGTCGAGCCAAACTGGAAGGGGGGGGGCACCTCAACCTTTTGGAGTAACGGGGTGATTAAGAAAATATGCTAGTTTTTTCACAAAGTACCCTGTATATTAAAATATACAGAGGGAAGAGTCAACAGCTCATTCTATGCAGAACTTCATGATCGTTCGAGCGTCTGTGTGCTAACTGTAGGCCGTTAGAGAGCTAATAGCTCTTAACCTAGTTAAGTCATATCGAAATTGGACGATATTTGTTTTTTCAAGTAGCGTGCTTTCCACTCACTAATGGAACAAAAAATGTTTGAGAATAGATTTGAGAATAGGTTAGGAACTAATAACTCTTTAACGGCTACCAGTTAGCACATACGATATAGTAGTCCACAGTGTAACCAGTTCTTATAAAAAAAATTATGTTAACCTCCTTTTTGTAAAACACAAAATAATAAAAAAATTCAAATTCAAAAAAGAGTAAGAAAATCCGAATTTTTTTAGTTAAACTTCCACAACTCCTAAGAGCAGAGGAGTACGGAGCTGGTTCAGTCATTTGAAAAGTCTTCAAATTCTGCATACAATGAGCTCTTGATGCTGACCATACACCCAATAATTTTCAATATAGAGGGTGCTTGTGATAATCTTGCATATTTTCTTAATCACCCTGTAATTCCGAAACGGTTGATATGCCCCCCTGCCATATAATTTTTTATTTGCCTAAATTTTAGTAAAACTTATGAACTAACAAATCATAGTTTGTCGAAGTGAACAACACTAAGAAAATTATCAGTAATACACCAACCAAGAGTAGTTGGCTTATTACTCCCAATAGGGTCGACCTTACCCTTATATATGTAATTCCATAATAATTCAAAAACACAATACGAAAATACGAATCTTTTCAAATAGTATTGAACCACAAAGCTGGAAATAATCAGGTCAAAAAGTGCATATAGAAGTACAAAAAAAAAAAAACGAAAGCAACTCACGAAAAAGAAGAATCCAATTACAAACTTGAAGCAATTTTCATAAGAGCTCGGTCTCAAAAAATAATGAAACACATTTTTGCGTAGAACGTCTCGTGATTTATAACAGCCGTAAATAACTGGTGATTATCCATGCCAGCAGACTCAAAATGAACTTGTATGAAGCGTGAAAACCGTATTGTCTGGAACTTCAATTTAAGCGCGACAACACAGAGTAGGTACATACATACATGCAAACACGAGTGTGATACGGTTGAAGTGGAATGCGGGAAGTTAGAGTGACTCACCAACTTTAACGTGAACGACCTAAAAAGCTCTGTTACAGGCACTTGCTCTTTGTTGTGTGGATAACGAACCATGAAAATCGTTTCCCAACGAAATGGTCCAAGAGTTTAATTAGGGCCTTGTTCAGGGTATAAGGGTTAATAATAATAGTGAAATTGTTTTGCTAAGAACGGGACTTTGCTCTAAAGAGAGGTGGGAGAAATGATTGATTGTATGTCACACATAAGTAGTTAAGTTTGAATGGGAAAGTTTCTAGTATAGAATACGAAAGAAAACTCCCCTTAGTTGAAGCTTCTAAGAATATTCGGTTAGGGATGGATTTTTGCTTTATTTTATGCTTTCACTCAAAGTATGGCATAAGATCCCCTTATCAGCAGAGCATTAAGCGCTTTTTTTATGGAATTTATAAAGAAAGCAAATGCTACATACACACATACTTCAGCAACTCTATTATACTCATATGAGTTTTTACAATTGTTTAATATGGTCGGAGACCAGACCTTGTTTTTTTAATTTCCATTACATATGTAAGTATATAAAGCGTTACTAAATAATACGTGGAAAGAATTCATCATAAGGAACGCTCTGAAGAAAGAAACATTTCCTAATAGATATATTAAGAGTGAACATAAATAACAGTTAATGGAGTCCAAATATTAATCCAACACTCAGAAAAGGAGTATAAAGAGGAAATAAAACATATAAAATTCAAATTAAATTGCGTTTAATTCTTTAGTTTTTGATAAATTAGCGTTTCCGAATGTGTTGCTTCGTAATTTAAAAAAAAAAATCTTTGCCCTAGAAATAGAACATCAAAATAAAAACTACTCCTCCACTGGACAGCGACCAAAATGACAGAAGCAGCGCCAACAACAACAGTTGAAAAAAAAGTATTGCAGAACTACAATAACAAAATTAGCTAAGTCAACACAAACGAAACGGACGAAAAACGAACAATAATAGCAACGCTAGGTGCAGCAGCAGCAGCAACGGCATGTACAAGAATAGTGAGCGCGCGAAAATTGACCTTATTAATTTGGATTAGTTTTCAAACTACGTAGACGCATTTTTCATGAGTGTACCCTTTTTTGGTGTACCTTACCAATTTACCACTAAAACTTAACCTCAGATTTAATGAACTGTCAAAATGACATTTGTGCATTTTCTCTGCGGCTTAAAGTGTTGGTTTCCTAAAAAGAAGCTACCGTCAAATAACAGCAATATAAAAAAAGCAGATAACGC